>SKCR01044181.1:0-193856 GCA_019454045.1 Zanthoxylum bungeanum
GGCCAAGCCAAGAATTTTAAGAGAAAAATGGCTATTGCCGTGAGGGAGAGAGAGAGAGAAGAAGGAAGATGTGTGTTTGACTTGTGTAATTTGATTTCAAAAATTAAATTCAAGATATACCAAACATTTGGTAATAAACTTCCATCATTACCAACTTGGAGTGTAAAACAAGTTTCCATCATTTCCTACACGAACTTCCATCACCATAAAGGTGAATGAATGACTAGTGATGTGACTTGATGTGACTTATGGGCCCCGCTTGAATTCAAAATCCGAGTGGGCCCGCAAACACTCTCGGGCTCGGGTTCGCTAATTCCGAATTAACGAATTTTCCGTTGCGACGTAATTAAATCAAATTTAATTAAATAATTATGCCTAGCAAAATTACTATTCACGTCGCTAGCGAATTAATTCTAAATTAACTCATTCGCCTGAATTAAAATCTAATTTTAATTCCGTGTCGAAATCTAATTTCGTTTAATATATCGAATATATTATTTTAATCGATTAATTCCAAATTAATCATTCTCTCTCTTTAAATAGTATTTTATCCCAGATAAAATTTCTCCGTAATTAATCATAGATTAATTTTCTCTCTCTTATAATTAATCACAGATTAATTATGTGTGAGTCATACGTCATTGGTGAATTTTCAGGAAGCAACCCATGAGATCCCTGGATATGTTGGCAGTAAATCCGGTCGTCGGACTATCCGAGTGCGTACGTACCTAGTACTACGTCTTTACCGATTTACAAGACATGGTTGGCTTCTAGCAAAGCACCGTGCCTACCCAATTCTCCAGAAATATTCTTAAAGGAATATATAATCTATGTCAGACGTAGTATACATAGTATTGCGTACTGCGATCCAGTATCAGATGTCACGTGCTAGGCCTGGGGCTGGGATTGTGTCTGCCCCGTACGAAGCACATATCGGATCTCTGGTAACTAGTCTCTATAATCGGATAAACATGACCTAGTCATATTATCCCGATAGCTGCAGCATATAAGAGTACCAGTTCCTTATCCTACGTGACCATCATCTCCATATGACTGAAGTGATACTTCCATCTTGACATCACACCCAATACACTACGATTCTTAATATACCCAGAAGAGGCGTACACAGAACCTGTTAAAGCCCCGGACGACCAAAACCAAAGTATATTGATTGTCGCAAGTATTAGCGGTGCAAGTCTCAGGTTAAGACCAAATACACCTACCCTGATTCGGACTTCCATAGACACATAGTCATATTACCAATGGAATTCTGAGGGGTCTATCCAGAGCGAAGCTGTTTTTTGTACCATCGGTAAACACAACCTCCTATTACACTTGCATGAGTATCCAATACCCAAATATATGAGAACTATGTCGTTATGCTCCCATAACACGCACAAGTGCAATACTAGTCTATTCCGCATTATCGATGTCCAATCTCGATAATACTACGACTAGGGATGTTTTAATGATTAAACCTTAGTGGATTAATACTGTCTCATATCTTATTAATCCGGAACTAATCATATGGACTTTTATCATTTATATATCCCGGTAATCCAATTACAAATGATAAAAGAGCAATTTCCTTTGTCACATAGTTAATTTGTACAACAACACCATGTTCTGTACAAATAGTGATGCTATGGGTCATAATTGTCCAACACTATACCAATCTCACCTATAGTAAATCAAAAGACATAATCTAATACGCAAGAGTTTATAGAACATTCAAGATTAAGATAAACACATATAAGATCATCATTTAGATATATATAAACTTCTTCGTTTAACGAATTTTCTAAAGAAATTTATCTCTATCAGGGTCCAATCTTATATAATCACATTATACAAGCTACCTCTATTTGCATATCGCTATATGATTGATTTAAGATTTCATCATCGTATCAAATACTAAATGGACAACTGTAGATAAAGTATAAACAAAGTACTCCATTTTATTTATTCTTTACGGACTATTTAAGATTATTGATCTCAAACTTAATTCCTCTTATATATGTCATACATATACTAAGTTTGAGATTACATAAGTAATTTATGGTATTTCTAACAATTTATAATTTACAAAATCTTAGACAAGTAGATGAATTTAAATTATTTAACTTTATTTATTTCAGCATTTATCTGTTATAAGGAGATCTTAGGGTATAAACCCTAACAATCTATAATTTTATTATTTTTATAAGAATATAATTGAAAAATGATTAAAAAAATAAATTTTTGGATCCAGTCTGGGTATACCCGAATCCGGACCGAGTATACCCAGATCCAGACCAAGTATAACGACATCCAGATCTATATGCAGATTCAGATCCACCAAAATACATCCGGATGGATCCAAGTTTAGGTTCGAATTTTTTCATCCCTAAAAGTAAGGTATGGAAACTTTGAAGAAGAAAAAAATTCGTAAAATGACTTGCATATTTGTATTCCATAAATCATTTTTTAGAAAATAACTAAACTTTTCAATTGATCTGAAAATAGTTTGTGTTCTCCAATTTTTCCACAAGTGTCTCAAACACCGTAAGATAAGGAAAATATTTTTGCCAGAATCCATTTTATAGTGAAACAAATGGATCTTTATTATGCTGTATGAGGACAGTCCACTGTCTTTGGGAGCTTTTTTTCTTCTAAAAGAGGTAAGGGATGAACAAAGTTCAAATTTGATTTTTTTTTCCCATTTACTTCATTAAGAATCAAACTTATACCAAAATCTAAATAGAGGTACTCGAAAACCATGCTCATTGGGGCGGTCTTTGGGAGCTTGTTCATCTCTTGCTTATATATCATAAATAATGATCCTATTAGCATAGTTAGCCCTAAATTTTTTGTTGTTATAGTCTCTAAGAAATGATATAACGGTAAGGTTACTCCATTATGATTTGTAGGTCACAAGTTCTAGTCATGAAAATAAATTATTTGAAAAATAAAATCAAAGGTAAGACTTCGTACATATTGAATCCTCCACAAAACCCACAGTGTGAGAAATCTCATGCATCCTTAAAGAACACAAATGGCCTAATTTTTTGTATTATGATATTTTCCTTTGGCTATGAGCCTCAAAAAGTAAAAAGTAACTTAGGGCCCCGACGATATCAGGGCTAGCCCTGCCTGTTATGTAACACTCCGCCAGAAGCATGATTCTACCGATAGGAGATAAAATTAATCCATCTCCATAAGCTCAAAATTTACAGAAAAACAGACATGATTTATCCTAAAACTGGGCAACTTGGATCACAGTCCAACATTAAAACAAAACCTGAAGAAACATCAAAATATACAAAAGGACATCAGGTCTAAACAAAACATATCAAGCTCTAAAATCAACACTCAAAGGCTCCGTGCCTATAATATGAATTAACACTTAAGAGCTCCATGTCCATAACATCATATGTAACCAAAACTTTTACTTAATTTTAGTGGAGTATCTGTTCCTCCAAAGAACATATTTTGTTTATTGGAACTAGAGAATTGAGGTGGACTGGATGTATTCGTTCCTCCAAAGGAACATATTTTGTTCATTGCAACTAGCGAATTAAGGTGGACTGTATATATTTGTACTTTATGCTATCAAAGGCTGTAGATAAGACAAAATATTTTACTAATTTAACCCGATCAAGCCTTACTTATGAGCAGTCCAAACACCTCATTTGATCAGTCAAATGGCGGGTTAATTAGTCAAACATGCATAATTTTATATAATATATATAAAAAAATACTTAAAATACTTAAGCTCCGCCTAAGTGGCTGCTTGAAAATCCCGCTCAAACACCACTTAGGAAACACCTTTAATATGACTTTACATTGTAGAAGAAATGCCATGGATATATGAAGTATATCCTAAAATGTTGTTTGATGAAGTTATGTAACACCCCGGTATTCTTGACGACTATTACATTATGGGACACATGATATATGATATAAATTATGTTCGAACACGTATACACTAATGAAATGACTTTTTGGACATTCAATAAAATCCTCGCAGTTTCTATACGAAATTCATTCCAAGATTAAATATGATCTCCGATTTTTATGAACTTTATATCGTCGGAAAACTAAGATCGAGACCTAAAACTTCCGCATTGAATATTTTCCAGATTCGAACCAAAAGCAGGTAAAAAATACACTCAAAAATTCGGATGAATAATACCTGAGGACCAATCTAGAAAATTCTCAAAGTTTCTCAAAATTTCTAAACTTTTCTCAAATTAAAACAATTACAAATAGCCCCTAGTATAAAAGAGGACACTATTCAAGCATCCCCAACACTTTAAGAAAAAGAAGAAAAAACGTGAAGAGGAAGAAAAGGAAGGAAGAGAAGGAAGGGAAGGAAGGGAAGCCATTTCTCACCTAAACTCAAGAGGAAACAAATGCAAGTGATTCTACAACAAGCTAGGAAGAAGGATATCAAGCCTAGAAGACTTGAAATGTGAAGAAAATCAAGTGAAATGAGGTAAGAAAAACTTGACCTAAAACTTGGATTACGAAATTTTAATAGTATGATGCTATGTTAGAGCTATTGACATGATAGGGAATGCATTTTGGTGATTAGTAAATAAAGAAATTGATTGTAGGATAAAATGCCCAAATTTTTGAAAATCCTATGTATTGTGCTAAAACAAGAATTATGAGATTAAAGAGTTATTTGATGATGATATATTAGTGTAGAATGTATGAAGTTGAAGCTTAATGGAATGGATTGTGTAATGGTTCTAGTAGAGAAGTGTTGGGAATACATTTGGGCAAGTTGGACATTGTAGAGTTTTGTGAGACCTTGGAAAATTGGCTTAGCGTCGCGACGCTCTGCACCCAGTGTCACGACACACATAAATCAGAGGGTCACTGCCTGGGGCCTGATTGGGGGTGAGTCACAACGCTGAGCCTTCCGCGTCACGATGCATAACGAGCAGAGGCTCTGCCTCAGGTCTGATTATTTGAGCATCACAACGCGTAGTATTTGGCGTCGCAACGTGAAGCAGAGCATGCTCTCTGCATGTGACTGTTTGCATAGGCGTTGCAATGCGCCAAGCCCGGCATCGTGACACGATACAAAAAAGTTTCATATTATTACGGTCTCAACCCGGAACAATAAAGGCCATCCTTAGGGTTTCGTATCAGCTTATTTACACGTAATATATCATGTCAAAAAAATAGAATATCTTATAGTGATAATAGTTACGAAGCATATTCCATGATTTGTATTCTAATTAAATTACCCATTAAAGGTCATCGCATGAACCACAAATTCCTTCGGTGAAGTGAAGTAAAGCTAGCTGGACTCCAAATCAGTGAGTGAACCCATTTCCTCAAATTGATTTCCATTTATTTCTTTTGCCTCGAGACTTACTTTTAAAATGTTTTAGGGCGTTAGCCAAGATAATTTTCAGTTATTTCATAAATGAGAATGTTTGAGCCATGATTTAGAAAGAATGTTTTCAAAGCTTGAGTTTATGATTTTTGGAGACATGAGGGAAAAACCCACCTCAATATGTAACTTATGAAATTGACGGACAGAGAACGTGTGCACACGTAGTTCATAACTATGGATGGTTTATGCCTCTAGATCCTATTTCAGGGCTAGGGGGACAGCGTTACGTAACATATCTATAGAGTCAGGTAGTA
Organism: Zanthoxylum bungeanum; assembly: GCA_019454045.1. Classification (NCBI taxonomy): domain Eukaryota; kingdom Viridiplantae; phylum Streptophyta; class Magnoliopsida; order Sapindales; family Rutaceae; genus Zanthoxylum; species Zanthoxylum bungeanum. The sequence continues at coordinate 5,647 of SKCR01044181.1, forward strand.
GCATGGATCAACACTTCTGGCTCTAGTTCAGTGGCTTTGGGGATGACGATACGTAACGCTCCAAGACCATTAGTTTAGGCATATGAGAGGACAGCGATACGTAACGCCCCTATGCGTCAGGTTTTCAGCATATTTTCAGATACAGGTTTTCAAAGACAAATTTTCAGAAAGATAGTTTTAAGAAAGAGTTTTCAAGAAAACGTGTTTTATAGAATCTCAGTGTTTTACAGATAAATAACAGTTTCTACAAAAGTTTTTCAGAGAAGAGTTCTTCTTAGATAAGAAGAATGATTTTAGAAAAGATGATTTCTTTAAAATGTTTTTGGTTTTAGAGCAATGGAATTTCATAAGTATTTTAGTTTTTATTTTAACCGTCCACTCACGAGGTCGTTTAAATGATCTAACCCCTTCACTCCTAGTATTTTGTTTTGCAGGTTTATCCGAAGGATGAGCTTGGGAGGATAAATACGGATGGCAGTCACTAGGGTATGCAGTCCACCAGGTCAAGTCAAAGGGAGAGAGTCCAATCATAGTCAAAAGAAGTCATGTAAAAAAAGTCATGTAATAGTCATTATTATTGTATCGGTCATTGTATAAAGTTAAAATGCTTTTGAATAAAGTTGTTAAGGAAAGTATTATTGGGTATACAGTTGTTAATATTGAGTTGCATTTCATGTTGTTGAATTAGAGTAATGGTCCATATGCATGAGTCAGTAAATTGAGATGACTTTAGAAAAGATGATCATAGTCAGAGACTTAAGGGGATAAGTCAGCCTATTCCCTGCCGGTAGCATCTCATGGAGGGGGATGTTACAAAGATGGTATCAGAGCATGATTTAGGGAGTCAATGACTACAATGGGTAGAGTGTTGGGGTCTTATATACATAGTATACCCGTGATACTAGTATGCGAGGCACAACCTCTCCAGTATCCGATCCTCAAGTACATCCTCAAGCTCTATAGACAGGTTAGTAAGAAATTTCCAAGTTTTTCAAATATTCTCCCTCATGATAGTAACCATACTCTTTACCCAAGTTGGGGACCTTCTATAGTCATCTTGGTGGATCATCAGAAGCTCAAGATAAACTACGAGAATAGATAGTAAAATCCTAAGGATACCAGCCCAGGAAAGTAGAAAGAGAAAGAGAAATCTGAAAAGAAAAGTAAAGGATAAAATACAGATGCTTAAGAAACCAAAGGTAGTACAGATACAAAATCAGATAGATAAGATAGTATCAGAACCAATAATAATAAAAAAATTAGGGTAAGTCTGAGTGAGAGTAAAATATCCAGTAGACCTAAGTAAGTTTTCTTTCCTTTTCATAAGATTCATTTTCTCTTCAGAAGAATCTTTCCAAACTGATCCAATAGCCTTCGAATACCTCGTAGAGATAGCAAGTTTCCCCCGAATCACGAGGAATAGACAGAAAGATAAAAAGAAGCGAGAAATCAGGATTATCAGTGAAAGTTTTCAATAGACACAAGATGCCACAAAGGATGTAGAGTTCTAGATACCCAAACCTAGATCCGTAAGCAAGTAAAGTGAATGTCTTAAAAAGAAATGATTAATTGCCTTAACCAAAGAAACTGATATAGATAAGGCTTGACCTACCAAAATCCTCCCCACCCAGTAATTCCAGTTAAGGAAGTTGTCCTGACGGAGCCTATCTCATACATATCCTACATGAGTAACAGACTCCACTAGGAAAAAAAATATCAGAATAATGGCATCGATGTCCGTCGAAACGTAAGATGCTTGTCTCAGCTCTTCCCAGCATAGATAGAGATAACTGTAAGAAAACTCAGTGCCCATAGTGATACATTTTGAGATACAAGTAGTGAACAATGAGAGATAGTTCACCCAATAGGAGACCAAATGGAGAACTTGACATAAAAAAATGGTAGTTGACACTTGACAGCATAAATAAGGATTCTTAGATTAGACCGATGCCAATAAGAATTCGTCTGAGTTTAAACAGACAAGCCAATGAGGATGGAGACACTCGGGAGTAATAAGAGTACCAATACGGACAGTAAGACAGAGCGTCATAGTCGCAATCTATAGCAAGAGCAGAGATCTAGAGAGTAGCTTATAATATGAACCACCACTAGCCTCGGCGACACATCTTAGATCCCAGAGATAGGATATGGAAACAATACAGAAAGATACAATTAGTAACGAGGATTTTCAGTGCGTATAGTGACACATATAACGTAGCTGGAGGACATTAAATAAATGAAGACCTCAAGGTAATTGATAAGGATTAAGGAATCTTAAGAAATGAGATAGTCGATGCAGATTGAGATAAATTCACAGTAAGCCTAGCCAAATCTAGGAGAAATAGCATGCCTATTGTAGAACTGAAAGGTCTCAAGAGATCAAAGGCCCAATAGAGTAAGGAATCAAAATAAACAAAGTATACGACGAACCTCAAAGATGAAATATCCGATTTACACAAAGTTTCCCACCATATAGAAAAAAGAAAGGATTAATAATATAGCAACACCCAAGCCAAATGTTCAGTTTCAGTGTCATAATTTGTGGTAAAATATGGAGTTTCTAATGATGACGACCTAAGAGGTTTAGGAAACTAAGGTAAGGATGAACTGCCTTATGACCGTAAAGATAAAATATATGACTGTTAAGGCTTTTTTTATAAGATAAAGATTCATTACACACTGGGAAATCTAAGAAAGCATAGCAAATTTTGAAAGGAAGAATAGCATAGGGAATATGATAAAATTTTGGAGGAAGCAGAGATCTTAAGGAGATTCTCGGTAAAAGATAATATAACCAACAGTCGGGAATGGATTAGGAGTAAGGTTAGAAGAGGTAATCCAGATAGTTCCTAACAATAGTATCTTGGTATGGGCTTCTAAAACCTGATGAGTAAGAAAGAGAGTCATAAGATCAAAAATGAGAAGCATGTACAACTGTAGCACACATAGGTAATGAGATCACCACAACTGGAAAGACTTCAGAACCAAACCCCACCCTCCCAACCCCCGATAGACAATAGCAGCAAAGAAGGACCTTGATGTTTGCCTCAAAATACTCCCATAAACAAGTGAATGCGCTGTGAAAGTAGATCAACCATAAAATCTTCAGATTTACTACAAAAGTAGAATAGAAGAGGGAAATAGCTATAAGTAAAAGATTTGGAAGAAAAGCTGTCTAAAGGAAATGATAAAGAGATGAAGTATTAGTAAAACAATAGAGGAATACAAAAGAACCAGTGTTAGACATGACCGAGGATGAATAACAATAGACCGTTTCATTTAAGAAATAAGAAAGAAGGGTATCAACACAATATATGATGAAATGTATAGTAGTGAGCCTTGGGCATTAATATACCCAATAAATGGTACTTAGGATAATTAGAAGCGAAGTTATTGAGGTATAGCATGAATATGTCCAAAGAAACTAAGTACATGATAATATTGAGATTGGAATGACTCTTGACGGGACAAGATTATGGAGTGACTGAAAGTGGGGTATCCTAGAGTGCATATGAACAAAGAAGACAAATCAGTGTGGAAAACAACTAACTAGATTTAAATTAGCAATAGACCTAAAGGTAGGAACATTAATCAGAATCATGTCGCCAGTATTGACATTAATAGTAAAGAAGAACACCGTTTAAGCATAAGTCTACATACAATTAGACTTAATATAAGTACCTTGTTCCAGAGGTTACCGTCAGATTTATATCATGAATTTATATATTAGAGTTAAGACGTATTGAGAAACTACGATGGAAAAAATTTAGGATATAGAAAGAGTGCGCATAAACTATGAGATTCCGAGCCCTAGAGATATCTAGAGGCATGAGAACTTGAAGGCCGTAAATGATACTAGTGGAAACTTAGCAAACAAAAGGAAAAGGTTAAATAGATAAATAAGAGAAAACATTCTAGAACTAGATCGAGCATGTGGAGTTAAGAAAACATCCAGTATGATCATTGGTATGTTTATCTCAAGGTTAAGTCAGAAGTCATGGGAAACACTAGTATTTCAGAAGATTTGAAAGTGCCAACTCAGAAGAACCTGAAGAAAATGAGTTGTTGAGCCTACTATGGGTAAAGAAAATATGACAAAGGAATGATCGTCTGAAAGATCCTAAGAAGTATCCTATTAAAACTGATAACTCGCGTAGAAAATCGAGTTAGAGGGTGTTGAGTATAACTAGAGGGTTAGAAATGAGATTTTTGTGATGCATGAAAATAGTCATAACATGACAGTGGTACAAAGTACTTAATAGAAAGTTCATGGAACACAGACAAAGAATTACCTCTTATATAAGAATTCAAGGAATTATCCAGTAAGAAGAGTACAAATGGATTTGAGCATGGCTACTGGCGAGAAAGTTTCCTCATAGTCAAATCCCTCTTTCTAGGTATAACCCTTGGCCACTAGCCTAGCCTTGAGGTCCGTACCTTCCCATCTGCTCCCCTATTTCTCTTGTAGATCCACTTGCAACCTATAGGTTTTACCCCATCAGGTTGTTCTACAAGTTCCCAGAAAGAGTTGGAGTACATAGACTCCATCTCTAGGTTCATGGCTTTGAGCCATTCCTCTTTATCAGAATCATTCATTGCACTATGATAGGTCAATGGATCACCTATACCATCACTGGATACGACAACTTGTGCCTCTCCAACTCTTAGATAGCGACCAGGTTGTCATACAACCCTCCCACTACGTCTAGGTGGCAGATCATTCTGATGAACTTGCATCCGATGCTCAGATGTCGAAGATGCTATGTGTTTGTCAACTGTCGTTGACGATAATGTGTTGGTCGAACTAGCAAGTAACTCATCGAGTAACATCTTACTTCGAGATTTGAATTCCCTCATATAATTCTCCTCCAGAAACGTAGCATTTGTCGATACAAACACTTTATTATCTTATGACTATAAAAGAATCTGTTATAGTTGGTGCTCAGAGCGCCAATTCTCTGTTGTATTTCCTTGTAAATACTCTTGTAAACGTTTTATTATGAATAAAATAAGCTGTTTATATAATATGATGTATCTCTTTATATGGTAAAGACGTAATTGACCTTAGAATAATTAGTTATGATACAGTTGTAAAAACTTCGCAACTGACATTGAGTTATATCATGACATTATCATTCTTAGACTGTTTCTGGTCAAGGTTTACACTATTTGGTCAGTAATATAAACCCGTTGAGATTGGTACATGTCGTATACTGGAATAATGGATTCCAATGGTTTCTCAATGAACTATCAGTCTTGGAGACTCGTATAGACGTGTAGGTGTTTATAGTGGATAAACGTTAACCGACTCACCAAAGATTCTTAATGGATGGTATACCAACGTCAATAAGAATATTCTCGGGTTGAGTAGCATATATGATTCTTTGACTTGAGATACCACTGTGGGCACATGAGACATCTTCCACACTTAGATGATAGTCACGTCACCGATCTATTTAGATCAGACCTTCACTTGTTCGTTGGGTGTGGACAGATCCTCAGGGTGTCCTGTGTGTGTCAAGATGAGATTTGTCAGTTATGTGTACAAAGCATAGGTAGTCCATATATGATTAACAATAATATAAAAACCATGGGCCCGTGGTACACTTTAGAAGTGAGTTCTAAGTGTTCTTTTAGAGATTACTAATAGAGACGTCAACGAGATTGTCCCTATAGATATTTGACGTTTACATCTATATCTCTGGAATATATCCGGATGCCTATGACAAAGGAATTAAACATATGCCTTAACCTCGACCTGTATGATTCAGCGCGTTTATCCGTGGTCGTCATAATTTACGGGTGGGTGAATTATGGACACAAAATTGGATTTCGTGACGGAAATGCTTGAATCTAGAGTGTCTCACCTATGAAATATACTCGTAGAGCACTAGGGTAACTTTTATGAATAATACTGATTATTTATAAGTCGTTTAACAGTTAAACGAAAAATAAATGTAAATGGACCTAATGGTCATTTCCTAATTAATGTGTATTTGTATTTAATGAATGATTTTATTAAATACATAATAATTAAATTTCAAATTATGATATTTGACATATATCATAAATGTAGGGGTTTTATGGGGAATATCCGGTAACGCAGCGGAACGCGGAAAATCAAAATTTTCCGATTTCATTAATTTTTCTTTGATCAATTAAATAAACTTATTTATTTAATTACCAATACTTAAAAAATATTTTTAACACAATAAATTATATTTCTTGAAAATTATCGTTTGACCCATAAACTTTGCATTTTTATCATTTTAGTTCTCAAATTGTCAAATACAATTTTGGATGATTCCAAATCAGTTCTAAAATGATTTCCAACATGTCCAACACAACAAAATATAAATTTCAATAAAAACCCCAAAAATTCATAATTGTCGAATAGCCCAAGATTTTTCAGGTTTTGCAATTCGGTCCATTTTTGTTCAAAACAAGTTAAGATCAAATCCAATAAATCCGAAATTTAATATACAACATATATACATCAATATACAACACATTTATGAAAAGCCCCAAATTTGGAAAGGGTTATGAACCCTAATTTTATAAATTTTCCAAATGACCAAATTACACCAAATTAATTAAATCCAACACTTTAATTCAATCTTTACTACACCAAACAAGTCTCACCACCATGAAAGAAAAATTCTAGGTTATCAAAGAATGGCTTCACAACTCTAGAATGGTAACATGATTATCAAATAATCAAAAGTGAACTTTTGAAACCATTTCAAGCTTACTTTATTCATTAAACGTGCAATCATCTTTCAAACAAGTTCCAACCATTTAATTACAAACTAAAAGAGTATAGACAACATCCTAGCAACACATGTTGAAGCTAAGCATGATAGAAATAATTTCTTAGTAGAAAAGTTTAAGAAAAACTTACAAAATCCAAGTATTTTCACGCTTTTTCTTATTGTTCTTCGACTTTGGTCTAAACTTTCTTTGTAATGTTTTTGGTAACTTCTTGTTATACTTCTTACAAATGAAAAACAAAACCCTTTTATTAATTCCCTTTGGCCGAAACTTTGAAGAAAAATATCATGATATTTTAATTTTTATTTCAAAACATTAAATGTTGAAAATGCTTTTAGTTTACTTGTTTCAAATGATACCCTTTATCATAAAGTAAACCTAACAAGTGAACCAATCAAATCATGCCATTTCCTAATCATAATCATAATAAAAGATATTTATTTTTAATTAATTTAATTATTTAACAATTAAATTATTAAATACAAATATCTTAAGTATATGTATTATATTTACATTAAATATCTCAAATACATATATTAATGATATATGTCAAATATCATAATTTGATAATTAATTAATGTGTATTTAGTAACATCAAATATTAAATACAAATACACATTAATTAAGAAATGACCATTAGGTCCATTCGTATGTATTTTTCGTTTAACCGTTAAACGACTTATAAATAATCAGTATTATTCATAATAGTTGCCCTAATGCTCTACGAGTATATTTCATTAATGAGACTCTCTAGATTCAGACATATCTGTCACGAAATAAAATTTCGTGTCCATAATTCATCCACCCGTAAATTATGACAAACACAGATAAACTCTCTGAACCATACAGGTCGAGGTCATTGCATACGTATAATCCCTTCTTCACAGGTATCCAGATTATTCCAGAGATATAAATATAAACGTCAATCTCTATAGATATAATCACGTCAAAGTTTCTATTAGCAATCCCTTAATAACAATTAGAACTGATTTCTATAATGTACCACTAGCCCATGGATTTAACATATTGCTAATTCCATATTGAATATCTATGATTTGTAAATATAACTGACGATCCTTTCTTGATACACACAGGATATCCTGAGCATCAGTCTACACACAACGAATAGACGGAGGTCTGATCTAAATAGAACAGTGATGTGACTGCCATCTAAGTGTGGAGGATAACTCATATATCCACAGTGGTATCTCAAGTCAAAGAATCACTATGCTCACTCAACCCAAGAAGATTCTTATTGACGTTGGTGTATCATCCATTAAGAATCTTCGGTGAGTCATTCAATGTTTATCCGCTATAAACACCTACACGTCTATACGAGTCTCCAAGACTCATGGTTCATTGAGAAACCATTGGAATCCAAGATTCCATTATACGACATGTACCAGTCTCTACGGGTTTACTTTACTGACCAAGTAGTGTAAACCTTGACTAGAAACTGTCTAAGAATGACAACGTCATGATACAACTCAATGTCAGTTGCGACGCTTTTGCAACAGTATCATAACTAATCATTCTAAGGTCTGTTACGTCTTTACCATATAAAAATGGATGTTATATAATAGAAACTGTTTATTTTATTCATAATAAAATTTTACATTAGTATTTACAAGGAAATACATAATAAATTTGGCGCTCTGAGTACCAACCCTAACAAATTCTTCCACTTGCTCTAATACCAATATCGATTGTATCTAATACCCATCGATTCCACATATTTATCAAATAACATCGGAGGAATGGCCTTGGTAAGCGGGTTTGCTACATTATCTTCACTCGGTACCTTGCACATAAAAATGTCCCATCGCGACACAATCTCTCGAATGATATGGTACTTTCGTTCCACATGCTTCGACTTCTGATGCGCCATTGGTTCATTTGCTTGTGCAATGGCTCCAGTATTATCACAATATAACATAATAGAATTCTCGATACTTGGGAATACTCCCAATTCTGTGATAAAGTTCCTAACTCATACAACTTCCTTTACAGCTTCAGAAGCTGCAATATATTTTTCCTCTGTGGTGGAATCAGCTGTCGACCCCTGTTTGGAACTCTTCCAAAAAAACTGCACCTCCATTAAGGGTAAACACGAATCATGATGTAGACTTTCTATCATCAGGATCCGATTGGAAATCAGAATCCGTATACCCATTAACTTGCAGTTTGTTTCCTCCATATATAACAAACTTATCCTTAATACCTTAAGATACTTGAGGATATGTTTAATGGTCATCCAATGGTCATTTCCTGGATTGGACTGATACTTGCTGGTCATACTATTTGCCAAGCTGATATTAGGCCTAGTATATAATATGGCATATATGATGCTACCCAAACACGAAGTATAAGGCTGATTAGACATTCTAATCTTCTCATCTTCTATTTGTGTACACATCTTCTTCGAAAGATGTAAGCCATGTCTGAACGTTATGTTTGATGTCTTACAGTTACCAAAATTATACCGTTCTAAGATCTTATCTATGTACATTGATTGGGATAACCTAATAAGCTTCCTTTCTCTATCTCTATAGAGTTTTATGCCTAAGACATAAGAAGCTTCACCCAGGTTATTCATGGAGAAATTCTTACAGATGTACGCTTTGACATCTTGCATCATCCTGATATCATTCCTAATGATAAGGATGTCATCAACATAAATAATTAAAAATACCATCATACTCCCACTAGCCTTCTTATACATAGAGGATTCTTCCGAATTCTTGAGAAAACCAGATAATTTGATTATCTCGTCGAATCGAAAATTCCAACTTTGTGAAGCCTGTTTAAGTCCAAAAATGGACTTCTTAAGCTTGCATACCATGCCCGAGTTCTCGCTGGATGCAAAACCCTCCGGCTGTTCCATATAGATTTCTTTATCAAGAAATCTATTTAGAAAAGCCATTTTGACATCCATTTGCCAAATCTCATAATCATGGTAAGCGGCTATAGACAATAAAATTCTTATAGACTTTAGCATCGCAACTGGGGAAAATTTTTTATCGTAGTCGACACTAGGTGGCTGCGAGTAATTTTTAGCTACTTGTTGGCCCTTAAAGGTTTCAACCTTTCCGTCAGGCCCTCGATTCCTTTTGTAAATCCATTTACAACTGATAGGAACAATTCCTTTAGGAAGCGGAACTAAGTTCCAAACTTGATTCTTATGCATTGAGTCTATCTCGGATTTCATGGCGTCTTGCCACTTCACGGAGTCGATGTCCAACATCGATTCTCTATAGGAAAAAAGGCCAGTCTCTTGAACTAAGAGAACATCGAGACTCTTTTCTTGTATCAAATACAAGCATTCATGAGGTCTAAATATCATTTGTGACCTACGAAGTGTGTGTGTTGAAGGTTCTTCATCTTCTTGAACTTCAGGTTCCTCCGTTGGTTCATTGGTATGAAGTACAACCTGTCTATGATCACCACCTTCAGAGAAAATTCTATCTCTAGAAATTTTGCGAAGCGAGCTATGAACACATTTCGATGCTCGGTATCATAGAACAAATATCCTTTCATATTTGAAGGATATCCAACAAACCTAAACTTCTACCTTCGAGGCAAAAGCTTATTCTGCTGAGCCATCCTGACGTATGCATGACACCCCCAAATCTTAACATAATTAAGATTCGATTTACTACCGGTACATATCTCATACGGAGTCATAGGAACAACTTTGGAAGGAATCTTATTCAGGAGATGAGCGACAATTAAAAGAGTATAACCCCATAAGTAATAGGGAAAATATGTATAACTTAACATCAATTGGACCATATCCAATAATGTATGATTTCTCATTTCTGACACTCCATTGTGCTGCAGAGTGCCCGGAGGAGTATATTGAACGATAATCTTATTCTCCTTTAAATAATCAGTGAACTCTCCACTCATATATTCACCACCTCGATCAGATCGAAGGTATTTAATATATTGGCCAGTCTATTTTTCTACTTCATTTCAAGATTCTTTGAACTTTTCAAAGGTTTCCAATTTATGTTTCATCAGATAAACATAACCGTACCATGACAGATCATCGGTAAAGGTGATGAAGTATGAAAAACCATTGTGTGCAGTCTGACTCATAGGACCACATACATTAGAATGTACGAGTTCTAATAAGTCAGTGGCTCGGTGTCCAACACCCGAAAATGAGGCTTTGGTCATTTTAACCCGAATGCAAGATTCACAAGTTGGATAAGGTTCAATGGTGAGATCATGTATCAAACCATTCCTAACCAACTAGGTTAGGCATTTCACGCCTATATGACCCAACTTCATGTGCCACAGTTCAATATTATTTAATATTTATATCAGATTATTTACGTTTATTAATTTCAGTATTAACGATATTTTGTGAGGTACGCAATATATAATGACCATGCTCATTTGGACAACAAAGGATTTGAATATTATTTCTATCATATAAATACAAAGAATGATTCTTAATATTTACATTATATCCTTCAGTATCTAATACAAAAAGTGACATAATATTCGTCATATATCCTGGCATAAAATAACAGTCATTTAACAAAAGTCTCTCATTGGGTAAGGGAATCTCGCATATGCCCACTAACCACATTCATACAGAAGCCACTCTCGAATCGCAACTTCATCTCCCCAGATTTCAGCCATCTACTTTCCGTCAGCACCTGCAACGTATTGCAAATGTGAATAGGACAAGTAGAATCTAAAATCTAATTAGATGTAATAGCTTCACAAGCCAATGAGATATCAATAATAGGAAAAATAAAAGTACCTGATGTCGATGTTCTTTCCCTCCTTATATGTGTGAGGTAGTCTAGACAGTTTCTTTTCCAGTGCCCGACAATTGGCAGTGGTGGCACTTATCTTTAGAAGCTCTTTTGGGTTTCGATACCTTATCCTGTGGAGGAATATTGAAACCTTTCTTCTTCTTTCCTTTTGTCTTCTTCCCATTCGACTTGGATTGGGAAGAAGCAGAAAGTGAAGTGGGTTTCGGAAGGCAAGTCAGAACTCCCTTCTTCAAATCTTCCTCTACTGTGAGAAGCATCCTATGAAACTCATGGTAAGAGTAGTGAATCCCATTCATGTTGAAGTACTTGACAAACTGGAGATATGACGCCGGGAGTAAACCAAGTATGACACTCCGTCCTAGAGTATCATTGAAAGGGAAATCACTGCACCTCAATTGTTCGATCAAATCGATCAAATGAAGCACATGTGGGCTCACAGCCTGCCCCTCATCAAGTTTAGAATGGAACAGTTCCATTGCAACTCTATGAACCACGACCTGTTTCTGGTTCATAAACGATTCACGAAGTTGTGTCATCATGCTATATGCATCGTGCATCTCAAAGTATTGCCTCTTCAATTCAGAAGAAAGAGAACTGATAATGAATGATTTAATCCTTAAATCATCATCTTTCCATTTATGGAAAGTCTCCATCTCTTCAGGCGATGAATCCTCTCATATAGCAAGTGGTAGTGGACCTTCCAAAATGCATCCCAGCTTTTCGGATCCGAGGACAATCCTCAAATCCATATCCCAATCCGCAAAGTTCTCAGCGCCCTTAAGCTTATTTGCATCAAACATACGAGCAAATGGATTGGTCGAAGGTGTCGCCATCGTAAATCTATCAAATAGACAGCGAAACAACAGTTAGCAGAGTTTCATATAATATCAAAAACATTAAATAGATCATGGATTTTAATCTAAAAATACCCCTCCCATTATTTTCATGTAAAACTGTAATCCCCAAATAAAATACAAAATATGCGATAATCAAATCATAACATAATAGTGAAAGGTGAACCCCATGAATATATTTCAGCTCACAAATTTGGCACGTTCTCGCCTACGTATATTCATTAGGTAGACAACTCATTGTCGATCACTCACTAGTGACTCATGGGTTTTCGGTCTTGGTTGTTTCTTATTGTGACAGCTTTGACACGTTCACAAGGAGGCGTACCAAGGTTAAACTTGTCAATGATAAATTCAAGATACTTGCGTAACTCTGACAGCTTTGGCACATTCAGGATTCCGCTTTCGCATGAATTCACCTAATATCAAAATATATCCGGCATAAATAAATTTCTACCTGCCATATCCTCATAGCTTTGGCACATTCTCAGATATAGTCATAGAATTTTTATCCATAAGCGGTATTGACAAGACGGACCAAGTAATATGCATCAAATACACATTAAATAAAAAACCTTATTTTCAAATAGGGATTTTTTTGTAAAGATGCTTTTACTTTATTTAATCAAATTAAATAAACACATGCATGCATAAAGTAAAGATTAAATTAAACATTGAATTTAAAAGGCATAATCATATCGAGTGTTCAGAATCATATCCGCTCTGATACCATTTTGTAGGGGTTTTATGGGGAATATCCGAATATCTGGTAACGCAGCGGAACGCGGAAAATCAAAATTTTCCGATTTCAATAATTTTTCTTGGATCAATTAAATACAATTATTTATTTAATTACCCAATACTTAAAAACTGAAATTTAACTCAAGAAATCATATTTCTTGAAAATTACCGTTTGACCCATAAACTTTGTATTTTGATCATTTTAGTCATCAAATTGTCAAATATAATTTTGAATGATTCCAAATCAATTCTAAAATGATTTCCTACATGTTCAACACATCAAAAATACAAATTGCAACAAAAATTCCAAACATTCATAATTGCCGAACATCCCAAATTTTACAGGTTTTGTAATTTGGTCCATTTTTGTTCAAACAAGTCAAGATCAAATCCAATCAATCCCAAATTTAATATACATCATATATACATCAATATAAAACACATATATGAAAAGCCTCAAATTTGGAAAGGGTTATGAACCCTAATTTTATAAATTATCCAAATGACCAAATTACACCAAATTAATTAAATCCAACACTTTAATTCAATCTTTACTACATCAAACAAGTCTCACCACCATGAAAAAATAATTCTAGGTCATCAATGAGTGGCTTAGAAACTCTAGAATGGCAACTTGTAACGACCAGTGGTCTCTAGTACTGTTGACTATAGTACGATTACATCGCGGGATGAGAGTTACGTAACATAAAATTACTACCGAGCATACCTATATTCTTGGAACGACTTTATGGATAAATAATAAATTCTTCGAACCTTCGATATGAAGTTCTACAATGTTCTATTCCGGACAGCCCATGGTATTGGGCCATAACTTTCCAATAGGAACTCTGATTTTATGAATTTTATATCACCGGAAAGTTGAGATCGAGCTCTACAACTTTTACGTTGAATATTTTTCCAAATTCAGACCAGAAGTAAGTCAAAAAGATAGATCAAAAAATTCAGATGAATAGTTCTCGGGGGGTCATTCTAGAGAAATCTCAAAACTTCTACAAAACTCTAAACTTTTCTCTACCTTTGACATTTTCAAAGAAGCCTAAGTATAAAAAGGGGTTACTATTGACATTTCACAAAATGAGAAAACCAAGAAAAAGAAGATAGAAAACGTGAGAAGAGGGAAAAATGAAGAATGAAGAAGAAGAAAAAGGATGGAAGAAGAAGAAATTAGAAAGAAAATGCAATTAGGAAGATAAATGAGAGCATAGAAGCCTTAGTTGAGAATGAAGAATGTGATTCAAGGTAAAAACACAATCTTGACCCAAATTATTATTTAGTAAGTTTTGATGTTTTGATGATTATGATGAGTTGATGACTTGAATGAGATGGTGATTGAGTCAAAATTGATGGTAGTGGGAAATCTACAATTTGTTAAACTTTGAAGTTGGAACTTAATAGAAATTATAGAAAGGATATGGGTTAATGTTGAGGATCATATTGATGATGTATTTTGGGTACTTATTGTCGTTATTTGCTTGTGTTAAGATATAAATTAAGTGTTGAGCAAAATTGAGTATGAATGATTGAAGTTTAGACCAAAAATTGGTCTTGCGTCGCGACGCAGAATCTGAGGATTTTCCCAGAGAGGCTTTTAGTTTGTTACGCATCACGACACAAAAGGTTCGTGCATCGCGATACGTATGGAAAAAAGTTGGACACGCCTCTGAACGATGCGCATCGTGACGCGCACTGCCTTACAGAATTAGTTTTAAACCACCCCAGTTCCACCCTAGCGTGTTACAGACCACCCTAAAGGCCCCGTATCGATTTATACTCGAAAGTACTTCATGATATAAGTATAACACACTTTTGAATGTTAGTAGGTGTTTGAATGCAAAAACTTAGTATAATTTCGAAGCATTTCCATAGCTTATAATCTAAGTAAGTTTACCGATTATAGCTTATCGGCAGGAATCCTAAGTTTATTGATTAAGCAAAATAGTGCTAGCCAGATTCCGAAATAGGTGAGTGGACCTCTTTTTTTAAACTGGTTTTATTTAACAGTTTTGATATTAGACTTACTTTTCTTGTTTTTAGGGCGATAGCCAATTTCTTTATCAGATACATTTTATTTAGCACATTTTAGGAAATGATTTAAAATGAAGGTTTTCAAAGCATAAGTTTTAATTTTTTTGTGGCATGAGGCAAAAACCCACCCCAGTATATAACTTGATACAATTTGGAATTGACGGACAGAGACATGTGCACATGTAGAGGATTGGGGGGACGGTGATATGTAACGCCCCTAGACCCTAGTTTCAGGGTCATATAGTAGCATGGATCAGCACCACCGGCTCTAGTTCAGTGGCTTGGGGGACGAAGATAAGTAACGCCCTAAGACTACCAATTTCAAGGATATGAGTGACATGCTTTGGGGGACGACGATACGTAACGCTCCAAAGTCATGGTTTTTCATTTCTGGCTCCAGATAGGCGTATGGGGGGACGGCGATATGTAACGCCCTCATACGTCAAGTTTTTTAGATACAGATCAGTTTTCAGACACCATATTTCCAGAGAACAGTTTTCAAAGACCAGATTTTAGAAATGGTTTTTAGAAAACATTTTTCAGAACGGTTAAGTTTTATAAAAGAGATTTCAGATCGAATTTTTCAGAAAAGAGTTTTCATATAAAGATATTTCTGAAACTTTGGGTTTAGAACCAAAATTTTTTATATCAGTTTTTCAGTTTATCGTCCACTCACTTAGATCATACGATGATCTAACCCCCCACTCCCAATTTTCTGTGGTTGTAGGTAATCTTGGACGACGAGCTCGGGAAGACGAATATTGATGCAGTCACTAGGATTGGAGTCCACCAGTATGAGTCAGAGATAGTGTGAGAATCCAGTCAAAGTCAAATAAAAGTCGTGTATTAGTATTTGTTTTATGTGTAGTCTTTGTAAGAAAACAAGTGTAAATAAGTATAAAGTTATTAATTATGAACTTATTTTCCATATTGTTGAGTCTTGGGCGTTGGTTTCAAAAATAGGATTTTGATTGAGAGAGGAACAATAATATAGTTTA
Organism: Zanthoxylum bungeanum; assembly: GCA_019454045.1. NCBI lineage: Eukaryota > Viridiplantae > Streptophyta > Magnoliopsida > Sapindales > Rutaceae > Zanthoxylum > Zanthoxylum bungeanum. Next base: position 21,847 of record SKCR01044181.1, read on the forward strand.
TAGTCAGAAGGATAGAGGCTCAGGAGGATAGTATGGCCTATTCCCTGCCGGTAGCATCTACTGTTGGACAATTATGACCCATAGCATCACTATTTGTAAAAGACATGGTGTTTTTGTACAAATTAACTATGTGACAAATGAAATTGCTATTTTATCATTTTGTAATTGGATTACTTGGATATATAAATGATAAAAGTCCATATGGTTAAATCGGATTAATAAGATATGAGACAATATTAATCCACGAACGGTTTGATCATTAAATTTCCCTAGTCATCATATTATTGAGATTGGACATCGATAATGCGGAATAGACTAGTATTACACTTGTGCGTGTTATGGAAGCTTAACGACATAGTTATCATATATTTAAGTATTGGATACTTATGCAAGTGTGATAAGAGGTTCTGTTAGCCATTGGACCGGGAACAGCTTCACTCTGGATAGACCCCTCAGAGTCCCATTGGTATTATGACTATGTGTTTATGGGAATCCGAATCAGGGTAGATGTATGTGATCTTTTACCTGAGATTTGCATCGCTAATACTTGCGACAATTAGTCTACTTTGGTTTTGGTCGTCCAGAGCTTTAACAGGTTCTGTGTACGCCTCTGCTAGGTTTACTGAGAATCGTAGTGTATTGGGTGTGATGTCAAGATAGGAGTATCACTTCAGTCATATGTAAATGATGATCACGCAGGATACGGTACTAGTACTCTTAGAGGGGTGTATTCAATTGAGATTTTAAAAGATTTTTTTAGGTTAAATAAGTCTTGTGGTATTCAATTAGTATTTTTAAATAATCTAAAAAGTCTTGTGGTATTTCATTAAGTCTATTAGGATTTTTTAAAGAGTGTATCCAAATCTAAATCTAGTGATATTCAATCAAGACTTTAAACAAGTAATAGAAAGTCTTATGGTATTGAAAAACATAATTATTTTGAAGGATTTTTTTATATGTGTGATTGTGTGGGACTTTTTAGTGAGAATTATAAGTATCAAACTCTATAAAAAATCCTACCCTAACCCATGAGACTTTTTACATAAGATTTTTTTTTACTGTTAGAAAACAGAAGATGAACACATATGTTATCTCTTCGTGAAAAAATTACTTGCTTATTAGTAATTTCTTATTTTTTCTTTCAAATAAATCAATGCGACTTTCTTTTAAATGCAATTGGTAATGTACTTCCTCCAACCATTTTTCTTAATGAATTTTATTTTCGAGGAGGAAAATTCTAACATATTTAAAGATAATTTCCTAGATTTTCTTTGAGGTCAGCATAACTTCTTCAATCGGATAGACGATAATGTATAAAGGAAATTTAGCACAATAAGGATTTTTTTCCTCGTTTTCTCGATAATTTTTTACTTGTATTGTTTTTAAAAGAAAAACCCACATTTAAGGAAAAAAATATTTATCAATTATTAAGATCATTGATGCCGATGTGTTTCTTTTATTCCTAGGTCAGAGACATGACATCCAGTCACAGAAACTCAGAAATAATCTGAGATAATTAAGCATTTTCGTCAGTAAAGTTATCTACACTGTTAGTAAAATATTGATAGATTGCTTAAGTTCAGGAAATATTACCGCCAACATAACTTGTAAAGAAAATATAATTGTAATGGTTGAGGCATCCCCACCAAACCATGATAGAAATTATAGCATTGTTAATTCAGTGGAGGGGTGACCAGGACGAGAATGACCCAAGAAAATATGTCTCATTGAACTAGATAGATATTACTCATAATCTGATTAAAAGTTGGTTGGTTAGCATCATAAAAGTTAAAAAAAAAATTTATATGTGGTCCTTTCAAATCTTTTAAATTCTTATGATATAAATCTTTTAAAATCCAATAAGTAAAAAATCCTAATTAAAAAAACTATAAACAAATCTTAGAAATCATTACATTATTAAATAGTCTTTTAAAATCCACTGGACTTATTTATCCATAAACAATCTTTTAAAATCTCAATGAATACACCCCCTTAAATGCTGCAGCTATCGGGATAATATGACTAGGTCATGATTATCCGATTACAGAGACTAGTTACACGGGATCCGATATATGCTTCGTACGGGGCAGACATAGAGTCAGCCCTAGGCCTAGTATGTGACATCCGATACTGGATCGTATTACGTAATACTTTGTATAATACGCCTGATACAAATTATATATTCTTCGTTGAATATTTCTGGAGAATTAGGTAGGCACAATTCTTTGCTAGAAGCCAATCATGTCTTGTAAATCGGTGAGAACGTGGTACGGGGTACGCACATGTCGGATAGTCCGACAACCGTATTTACTGCCAACATATCCAGGGATCTCTTGGGTCGCTTCCCAAAGATTCACCAATGACATTTGACTCGAATAGAATTAATTTGGGATTAACTATGAGAGAGAAAATTAATCTGGGATTAATTGCGGCAAGAATTTATCTGGGATTAAATTCATCTAGAAGAGAGAACGCGATTAATTTGGAATTAATCGATAAAATAAATTTAATAGTTAAATTGGATTTTTCTATTCAATTTATTTATCTGGGTTAAAATAATATATTGGATATATTAATTACAATTGGATTTCAATACGGAATTAAAATTGGATTTTAATTCAAGCGAACGAATTAATTTGGAATTAATTTATAAACTACTTTCGTAATAATTTTGCTAGGAATTATTATTTAATTATGTCGCGACGGAAAATTCGTTTAATCAGATTAAACGAACCCAGGCCCAAAGTGTGTTGTGTAAGCCAACTTGAATTTGGAATTTAAAATTGGGTGGGACCCATGACTTACATCAACTTGTTATAAGTGTGATGGAGGTGGTTGGCTTTATTAATTGTAATTCATTTAACACACACCTAACATAATATTGGAAATTGAAAACAACTCATTTTTCTCTCTTTCCTTCTCCATTGCCGTGACTTCTTCCTCTTCTCCTTGAATTTTTTGCTTCAAAAATTCACCATTGCTAGCACTTTGGGAGTCAATTGAAGGTGATAGGAAAACTCACCCAAGAGTTTGGAACTCAAATACAAAGCTTGTATCTTCTACATCCAAAGAATTTTTGAAATTTCTCATCCGTTCAAAGTGAGTATTTCCGCAACTCCACTTGTTTAATTCACATTAGAATCATGTTTAGGATCATTGAGATGTGTTGGACACACTAAAAATGGTATCATGAGCCCATCTAAACTTGATTTGAATCTAGGGTTTATACACTTGAATTTGGGGATTTTGTGCTTGGAGCATCTAATTTCTAAATTGATTGTTTGGATGTGATTAGATGATGATAAATTAGATTTGTGCATCATTGGATTTGTGAAAATTGATTGGATCAAGATTTCCCCAAAAATCCTCAAATGGCCGAAACTTGACCCTAGTATGCTCATGGTGATTTTTTGAAAATTAGACAATTAGATGTGTTTAAGGCATAAAATGAATGTTAATTGTTGATTTAATTGCATTGAAATCAAAATTGAATGTTATTTTTGCCTATTGCCGTGAGTTGAAGCATGTTGTATGAATTGATTTTGCTTAAATTTGTGTTGGACATGAATTGAATGTTAAGCATGATTAATTTGATTAATTAATGTTTTGAAAATATTAGATTAATAGATTAATTGTGTTAATTATACTTCAATTGGATTAGTGTGAAATTTGGAATAATATATTAATCCAATTTGTTGTATTTGGGCTAATAGGCTTGGTTGGGCCAAGTATGGTTTTGGAAAATTGGGTTGGATCCAATTGGGCCTAAAACTATTTCCATAAAGTCCAAATATGACTTTTGGGCCTTTAATAATTTAATTGGGCCTAATGAGCCTAAATTGATTTTTGGCATATGGTGATTCCTAAATGGGCCTTGGCATTTTGGGTTGGATCCATAATGGCCAAAGTCCATGCCTAAAGAATCAATTGAAAGCCCATTGGACTTGATTGAAATAGTATTGGATGCTAATTGGGCCTTTAAGACCCATTTAGATTGGATTTGGAATCAAAGTATAAAAGGCACTATTATAAGTGTAATTATTTAATTTGGAATTAAACACGAATTATTATTGGATACAATTTAAATTGGATTTAAAATTGTAGTTCGATATAATTCAAGAATACGTACTTTGAGTTTTATTCTTAAACGAGTTGGACTCACGCAAATCAAATTGTTGTATGAACATTGAATGGTAATTAATCAAAGATTAATTAATTGGATTAGATTGATTGACAGCATGCTTTGTGTGAATACTTGGATGTATTTGTATGAATAATGTATATCGGATGGATATTAGATGAGTGGGGGCAATTTTGGAAATTATTGTAAATATATTATTTATTAAATTAGACCTACGTGTCTAGCCTTTCACCTCCTATTCTCTTTGTATTTCTCTTCTCACCAATTCCCCTCAATATAAATGAGGTTTATTTTAAGTTTATGTAATTGGGTAGAAGAATGTAAGTGCTAGCGGGAGAGAGGAAAGAGAGATTTGTTCTAGGAACAAATTGTATTATATATCATCCTACATATCATTATTAATTTATCGCGCGCCTTATTATGCTTTTAGAATGCATGTTTAAGGGTGTATGATGAGACCTAATCAAAGATAATAAATTGGTTGCCAATCTACGAAAAAACCCTCAATTATATATTAAGCGTTTTCCTTCCATTGAGCGGTTCTCTCTCAAGATCCAAGATTGACTTTGATTTTTTGGCCAAAGTCAAGATCATTGTCCATCTTGGATGTGTTTGAACCACGAAAGCTTTGCTATATATCACATGTCTTGGGTAGTTGTGACTTGTTGGCCAAAGTCAAGGTCACTTATGTACATTGACGTGGATTATGAAGTTTTCCCACTGTCAATGGGTCTCGCGCTTAACTGGAATCATTAAGCTTGTTGAGCCAAATCCAATTCTTAGTTGATTCAGAGGAAAAAGTTAGGATGATATATTGGATATATGTTTTGGACTTGGAGGTCCACCTATCGGATCTAGGAGTTGGATGAGATCCAAATGATCTTAGAGATCTACCTAGTTAAGTTTCATACAGCTTGTTGGCCAAAATCAAGGTTGTGTGTTATTTAACGGGATCCTAGCCCACTAGGAAACTAGGTTTCCCGAGTACTCAACAGTGGGTTAGAGGCTCACCGAAAAATAGTGGGAGGCAAGTATTAAATTTACAATTTTGTTTAATACTCGCTAATACGCGCGCTCTATTATAATTTATATCGTTATTATTTATATTAGTTGGACTAATATTTATTTTATTGCTTTCTTTGAACAGTTAGACTATACAAGACACTACTTCACTTGTAGTTGGTTATATAGTTGGACTATAGTAACCATTATATTTTGAGTGTTCCCAAAATCATTGATTGGATAGTTGGACTATTACAATCGAGATGGCTGGAAAGATTAGCGTTAGAGACATCATCATGGGCGAGAATGTCTTTAACGGCTCTAATTTTCCAGATTGGAAGATGAACCTCAGGATAGTCCTAGGAGAGAAGTTACCCTATGTCATAGAGAGACCTCTCGAGCCTGAGCCCGGACTTGAGCGACCAGTTGATCATGAGCTTTGGAAGACTTATAGAGATGATAACTGTTGGACAATTATGACCCATAGCATCACTATTTGTATAGAACATGGTGTTGTTGTACAAATTAACTATGTGACAAAAGAATTGCTCTTTTATCATTTGTAATTAGATTACCGAGATATTAAATGATAAAAGTCCATATGATTAGTTCGCGGATTGATAAGATATGAGACAATATCAATCCATGAAGGTTTAATCATTAAAACATCCATAGTCTTAGTATTATCGAGATTGGACATCGATAATGTAGAATAGACTAGTATTGTACTTGTGCGTGTTATGGGAGCATAACGGCATAGTTCTCATATATTTGGGTATTGGATACTCATGCAAGTGTAATAGGAGGTGTGTGTTACCGATGGTGCGGAAACAGCTTCGCTCTGGATAGACCCCTCAAAATCCCATTGGTAGTATGACTGTGTGTCTATGGGAGTCCGAATCAGGGTAGGTGTATTTGGTCTTAACCTGAGACTTGCACTGCTAATACTTGCGACAATCAATATACTTTGCTTTTGGTCGTCCAGGGCTTTAACAGGTTCTGTGTACGCCTCTTTTGGGTATATTGAGAATCGTAGTGTATTGGGTGTGATGTCGAGATAGAAGTATCACTCCAGTCATAATGGAGATGATGATCACGTAGGATACGGAACTGGTGCTCTTATATGCTGCAGCTATCAAGATAATATGACAAGGTCATGTTTATCCAATTATAGAGACTAGTTACCAGAGATCCGATATGTGCTTCGTACGGGGCAGACACAATTCTAGCCCCAGGCCTAGCATGTGACATCCGATACTGGATCGCAATACGAAATACTACGTATACTACGCCTGATATAGATTACATATTCCTTTAAGAATATTTCTGGAGAATTGGGTAGGCACAGTGCTTTGCTATAAGCCAACCATGTCTTGTAAATCGGTAAAAACGTAGTACTAGGTACGTACGTGTTCGGATAGTCCGACGACCGGATTTACTGCCAACATATCCGGGGATCTCATGGGTCACTTCCCGAAGATTCACCGATGCCGTATGACTCACAGATTATTAATCTGGGATTAATTAATAGAGAGAGAAAATTAATCTAGGATTAATTACGGAGATATTTTATCTGGGATAAAATACATATTTAAAAGAGAGAACGATTAATTTGGAATTAATCTATAAAATAATATATTCGATATATTAATACGAAATTAGATTTTTATTCGGGCGAACGAGTTAATTTAGAATTAATTCGCTAGCGACGTGAATAGTAATTTTGCTAGGCATAATTATTTAATTAAATTTGATTTAATTACGTCGCAACGGAAAATTCGTTAATTCAGAATTAGCGAACCCGAGCCCGGCCCGTGTTTGCGGGCCCACTCCTATTTCGAATCAAGTGGGGCCCATAAGTCACATCACGCGTCACATCATTAGTCATTCTTGTGATGGAAGTCACATCACTTTGAGTGATGTGATGCCTACTTTTATGATTGATGGGAGTTGTTGGAGGCTTTAATGCCTTGTACCAATTTTTGGAAAATTGAAAAAGTGGTATTTGATTTTTGAAATTAAAAAATACTCAACACATCTCTCTCTCTCTCATTCATGCTTGGCCGAATGGCTCTTGTTTTTTCTCCTCTCCTTAGCCGAATGGCCCTCTCATTTTTCTCTCACATTTGGCTTGGCCGATTTAGAAAAGAAGAAGAAGAAAATTGTGGCATTTTCTAAGGTCCTAGCACACACCAAATGAGTCATTCAAAGTTGATAGGGAAACCCATTCATGAGCATGGAATCACAAATCAAAGCTTGGAGCTTGATGATCATCCATGGAGGAGCTGGGCCGAATCTTGGAGAGTTGGCCGAATCTTGGAGGAGCACAAAAGGGGCTAAGGCCAATACATCAAAGGGAATTTTGAACTCTCCGCCAACATCCAACCGATCAAAGTGAGTATTTCCGCAACTTTTCTTTGTTGTATTCGCCTTTTCATTAATGCTTAATTTGATCTTGGGATAACCTAGAAAACCCAACAATGGTATCAAGAGCCTTGATTAAGCATGAAATTTGAATTAGGGTAATATTTTGGGTAAATTGATTTGAGCATGATTTGATGAAATTGATTGTTTGAGTATGCTTGAATGATGATAACTTAGAGTTATGCATGATCAATTTGATGAAAATTGAATTGGATCAAATTTTCCCCAAAATTTTGGCTTGGCCGAATGGTGTTATGCCCTAATGTCATGGTATTTTTTTGTTTTTGATCATTGGATGAGTTGAAAGACTTGGGAAATGTTGATTTGAGATTCAATTGGATTGAAATCGGAAATTGGACAATAAACCCTAAATTGCCGTGACCAATTAGCATGAAATGGGATGATTTTGCTTCAATTATGTTGGACATGAATTGATAATTTGAAGCATGATTAATTAGTGTAATGGTATTTTGGAAATGTTAATTTGACTAATTAATTATGGCTAATACACTTTAAATAATTAAATTGTGATATTTGGAATATTGTAATTAAATTGTTGGGCTAAATTTGGAATTGGGCTTATAAAGTTGTATTTGGGCTTATGGGCTTGGTTGGGCCAAGTTTGGTTTAGGTTAATTGGTTGGATCCAATTGGGCCCAAAACCATTCCATAAAGTCCAAATATAATAAAATGGACCTTAAAATTTTAATTGGGCCTAATGGGCCTAAATTGATTTTTGCAAAGGGTGATTCCTTATTGGGCTTTGGTTGCCAAAGTCCATGCCTTATAAATTAATTGAAAGCCCATTGGACTTTAATTAAATTGACATTGGATGTTAATTGGGCTTTGAGACCCGTAAAGATTAGATTTAGAATCTAAGTCGCAAAGGCTCATTAATAAAGTGTAATTATTTAATTTGGAATTAAATAAAGAATTAGTATTGAATACAAATTAAATTGGATTTAATATTTAGTTTGATATAATTCAAGAATTCGTACTTTGAGTACTTATTCTTAAAACGAGTTGGACTCGCGCAAATCAAATCGTTGTTTGAACATTGGATGGTCATTAATTTCAGATTAATTAATTGGATTAGATTGATTGATAACATGCTTTGTGTGAATACATGGATGTGATGTATGAATAATGTATATCAGATGGATATTAGATGGGTGAGGGCAATTTTGGAAATTGTTGTAATAAATTTAGAATTTATTAAATTGGACCTGCGTGTCCAGCCTATTACCTCTTGATTCTTTGTATTTCTCTTCTCACCTATTCCTCAATGTAAATGAGGTTTCTTTAGAAGTGTTATGTAATTGGGTAGAAGTAAGATTTGTGCTAGCGGGAGAGAGGAAAGGGAGAGATTTGTTCTAGGAACAAGTTGTTTTAAATATCCATCCGTATATCATTATTAATTTATTTATCGCGCCTTATTATGCTTTTAGAATGCATGTTTAAGGGTGTATGATGAGACCTAATCAAAGATAATTAATTGGTTGCCAATTACGCGAAAAACCCTCAACAAATATTAAGCGTTTTTCTTCCATTGAATGATTCATTCTCAAGATCCAAGATTGGCACTGGTTTGTTGGCCAAAGTCAAGACCTTTGTCCATCGCGGATGTGTTTGAATCATGAAGGCTTTGTTCCATATCGCATGTCTTGTCCAAGTTGATGATTTGTTGGCCAAAGTCAAGATCACTTCTTGTCCATCGACATCGATTACGAAGCTTTCCAAAGTCAATGGGTCCCGCTTAACTGGAATCATTAAGTTTGTTGTGCCAAAGCCAAGGCTTAATTGATTCAGAGGAAAAAGGTTAGGGAATATATTGGATATATTGGCATATATTGATATATGTTTCGGACTTGGATGTCCACCTACTGGATCTAGGAATTGGATGAGATCCAATTGATCTTAGAGATCTACCTAGTTAAATATCATACAATTTGTTGGCCAAAGTCAAGGTTGTGTGTTATTTAACGGGATCCTAGCCCACTAGGAAACAAGGTTTCCCGAGTACTCAACAGAGGGTTAGAGGCTCGCCGAAAAATAGTGGGAGGCAAGTATTAAATTTGCAATTTCGTTTAGATACTTGCCAATACGCGCTCATTTCATTTTTCGTCATTACTTAATAAATATATATAGTTGGACTAATATTTAATTGTTGTTTTAATTAAACAGTTGGACTGTATTCAAACTACTTCAAATTATAGTTGATTATATAATTGGATTATAGTAATCAATATATTTGAATTTAACCAACAAATTATAGTTGATTATATAGTTAGACTATAGTAATCATTATAATCAATAGTACCTGAAATCGTTGATTGGATAGTTGGACTATAGCAATCAAGATAACTGAAAGATTAGCGTTTAAACATAATCCTGGGTGAAAATGTCTTTAAACGGCTTTAATTTTCAAATTGGGAATAAAACCTCAGGATAGTCCTGGGAACTGAGAAGTTACTCTATTTGATAGAGAAACCTCTTGGGCCTAAGCCCGGAGTTGAGCAAATAGTAGAACATGATCTTTGGAAGATTCATGAATGATAACTTTAGTGCTCAATCCTTATGCTTGATGCAATGACACTTTAATTCCGTCGTCAGAATTAAGGATTAGATCCTTGTACATGATGATGAAATTAAAGATCTTCATAGATCTATTCTTAGATCTTAGAAGTACAAATTGCAAAAGAAGCTCTTTCGCTCACGTATGTCAGATGGTACATCTGTCGAGCACTAGGTGTCGCAGATGATTGCTGACATCGATCAGCTAGGTTAGTTGGGCATTACCTACGTGGCTGAGACTACCAAAGATTTGATCTTATAGTCTATACCCGAAAGCTGGGGCAGGTTCATTTTGAACCAAGAGTAAACTCTTGGAGTGTTGATGGCTAAAAGGGGCAAGGCAAAATCATCACAGTCTTCTAGGAAGACAAAGGACATATCCCAAGATGTCTGCCTAAAATGTGGCAAACGGGGTCACTGAATATGTGACTGCCGTATGGACAAGGCAGACATGAAGGAAGTGAAGATGAGGCAAGGCTCCGGCTTCAAGTATGTTTGTCATAAACATGTTCGCTATTAGTTTCAAAATTGATTTTGATACTAGATGTGGTACATATATATGTACTGATGTGCAGAATCTGCTGATAAGCAGGAGACTGACTTCAGTTGAGATTGATCTACGAATCGAAAACGGGACGAAAGTCGCTGTTTTAACCGTAGAACCTAAGTTTAGGAACTACCCTTCGGGTATGTACTTAAATTAGGAAACTGTTACAATGTAACTAGTTTGACTAGAAATATTATCTCTAGAACACTAAAGTGTTTTATTTTATAAAGATGATATTGAGATAAAACATTAGATGTGAATAACAGTATTTATATTTTGAATATAAATGAATCTCAAACGTATACATGACAAACAAATAGCTCAAACTGAATTAATCAGATGAGACTTATTTGTGGCATTGTTGTCTGGGACACATTAACAAGACTCGTATATCCACACTTTCAAAGAGTGGATACTAGGACGGATTTGATTCCATTAAATAATGTCTACGAATCTAGTTTATTAGGCAAAGTGCCTAAAACACCTTTACTTGGTAAAAGTACAAGTGCCATCGATCTGTTAGCCCTCGTTCATAGTGACGTAAGTGGGCCCATATCTAGCTAGGCTAGAGGTGGATATGAATACTTCGTAACCTTTACGGATGTGGCATCGCGTTATGGTTATGTGTTTCTTTGAAACATAATCGGAAACTTTTGATAAATTCAAAGAGTTTCGACACGAAGTAGACAGACAGATCGGCTAAAGTATTAAAACCATGATTGGACCGTGATGAAAATACTTAAGCAATAAGTTTCTCAATTACTTGAAAGAGTATAGTATTCTTTCAATGTGGACTCCTCCCGGAACACCTCAATTTGACGGTGTGTCCGAACTAAGAAACCGAATTTGTTGGACATGATAAGGTTAATCATGAGTCGCTCTGAGCTACCATTTTCCTTCTAGGGATACGCATAAACAGTGCAAAACTTATTTTGAATAAGGTTCCATGAAAATCTGTTAGACAGACTTCATATTAGATATGAACAGGAAAGAAACCGGGTTTTCTCATTCCTGAAGATTTGGGAATGCTAGGCATATGTTTGGATGATACCAAACTAAAACCCAAATCGGATAAGTGCCTAATTTGTAGGTTATCCTAGGGAACCAAAGTATAGTACTTATACAACTCACAAGAGAACAATGTAATTGTTGCTCGCCATGCGGTTTTCCTAAGAGGAATACCTATATGCAGTGGTAAGTGGGAGGAAAGTAAAACTCGATGAAAATCGAGTAATACTATTCCAGGCACCGATTCCTTAATGGAACACAAACAGTTCATCAGGATGAAACTGTACCACAATCTTCGAATACACAAGAACCGCGTAAGTCGGAGAGAGTCAGAAAACAACCTGGGAGGTATGGGTTTCTGATCTCACCTCATAAAGATGTCAATCTTATTGAGGAACACGAACTGACTACGTATGAGGAAGTGATACAAGGTATCGACTCCCTTTATGGCAAAGTGCCATGATCCGAAATGGATTCCATGTATACCAACCAAGTTTAGACACTAGTTGTTGTACCGGAAGGCATTGTGCCTATTGGTACTATATGAGTCTTCAAGGAAGACATACATGGATGGCAACATACAAACGTACAAAGCTAGGTTGTAGCGAAAATGTATCGTTATCAACATTGTGTCGATTACGACGAAACCTTTTACTCGTTGCCATGGTTAAATCCATTTGGATAATGCTTGCTAATGCTGCATGTTTCATTTATGAAATATGGCAGCTGAACGTCAAAAACCGCTTTCCTTAAAAGGAAACCTTTTGGAGGATGTTTACAACATCCTGACGGTTTTGTCGTACCAAAACAAGCAAACAAGGTTTGCAGGTTATTTGATCCATTTATGGATTGAAGCAAGCATTGCGTTCTTGGAACTATCTTTTTGATGTAATCATAATGGTATATGATTTAATTCAAACGAAAATGATTCTTGTGTATATAAGGAGGTTAGTGGGAGCGCACTGACAGTGATTGTCCTAAATAATGATGACATATCATTTCTTGGAAATGACATTCCCATAATACAATCGGTGAAAGCTTGGCTTTCATAAAATTCTCCGTAGAATACTTGGGAGAGACAACTTTTATTCTAGGAATAAAGATCTACTGGGATAGATCTAAAGGTTGTTGGCACTCTCCGAGAACTCGTACATTGAAATAAATGTACGCGACCTGGTGTCTCATATGCTTTGAGCATATGGAGTCACAATCAGGCCAATCCAGGTGATAGTCACTGGATTGATGTTAAGAACATCCTTAAGTATCTTAGATGAACTAAGGATGCTTTCTTATACTATGGAGAAGAGAACTTGAAGTAACTGGGTTCACTGCTGCAAGTTTCCATAACCGACAAAAACGACTATAAGTCGTAATAACGGTACTATATAGTTTGAATAACGGAACAGTGAGCTGGAAATCTTCCAAGCAAGATATTGTTGCCGAATAACAAAAAAAAGCGGAATATTGCTGCAGCTGAGGCAGCAATAGAAGCACTTGGATCTTAATAATCCTAATTGGATTAGGAGTAGTTCTGTTAGCAGCTGAGCTAGGCTACAACATAGGCTAAAGAATTAATGGTCTCATCAAAAATCCAAGTATATACTTCAACAATTCATCTGATTCGTTCGGATCATACATCGTGGCGATGTGATGATCGAATAAATCGCATCAGATGATAACTTTGCAAATCCGCTGACGAAAGCAGTTTCTCAGCAGAAGTTTGAGCGAACCGTACATAGTTCAAGTGTAGGACACTTGAGTGATTGGCTATAGGCCAAGTGGGAGATTGTTGGACAATTATGACCCATAGCATCACTATTTGTACAGAACATGGTGTTGTTGTACAAATTAACTATGTGACAAAGGAAATTGCTCTTTTATCATTTGTAATTAGATTACCGGGATATATAAATGATAAAAGTCCATATGATTAGTTCCGGATTGATAAGATATGAGACAATATCAATCCATGAAGGTTTAATCATTAAAACATCCCTAGTCGTAGTATTATCGAGATTGGACATCGATAATGCGAATAGACTAGTATTGCACTTGTGCGTGTTATGGGAGCATAACGATAGTTCTCATATATTTGGGTATTGGATACTCATGCAAGTGTAATAGGAGGTTGTGTTTACCGATGGTACGGAAACAGCTTCGCTCTGGATAGACCCCTCGGAATTCCATTGGTAGTATGACTTGTGTTTATGGGAGTCCGAATCAGGGTAGGTGTATTTGGTCTTAACCTGAGACTTGCACCGCTAATACTTGCGACAATCAATATACTTTGGTTTTGGTCGTCCAGGGCTTTAACAGGTTCTGTGTACGCCTCTTTCTGGGTATATTGAGAATCGTAGTGTATTGGGTGTGATGTCAAGATGGAAGTATCACTCCAGTCATAGTGGAGATGATGATCACGTAGGATACGGAACTGATGCTCTTATATGCTGCAGCTATCGGGATAATATGACAAGGTCATGTTTATCCGATTATAGAGACTAGTTACCAGAGATCCGATATGTGCTTCGTACGGGGCAGACACAATTCCAGCCCCAGCCCCAGGCCTAGCATGTGACATCTGATACTGGATCGCAATACGCAATACTATGTATACTACGCCTGATATAGATTACATATTCCTTTAAGAATATTTCTGGAGAATTGGGTAGGCACGTGCTTTGCTAGAAGCCAACCATGTCTTGTAAATCGGTAAAAATGTAGTACTAGGTACGTACGTGTTCGGATAGTCCGACGACCAGATTTACTGCCAACATATCCGGGGATCTCATGGGTTACTTCCCGAAGATTCACCGATGGCGTATGACTCGCACATTATTAATCTGGGATTAATTAATAGAGAGAGAAAATTAATCTAGGATTAATTACAGAGATATTTTATCTAGGATAAAATACTATTTAAAGAGAGAGAACGATTAATTTGGAATTAATCGATAAAATAATATATTCGATATATTATACGAAATTAGATTTTAATTCGGGCGAACGAGTTATTTAAGAATTAATTCGCTAGCGACGTGAATAGTAATTTTGCTAGGCATAATTATTTAATTAAATTTGATTTAATTACGTCGCAACGTAAAATTCGTTAATTCAGAATTAGCGAACCCGTGCCCGGAGTGTTTGCGGGCCCACTCTCATTTCGAATCAAGTGGGGCCCATAAGTCACATCACGCGTCACATCATTAGTCATTCTTGTGATGGAAGTCACATCAACTTTGAGTGATGTGATGCTTGTCACTTTTTATGATTGATGGGAGTTGTTGGAGGCTTTAATGCCTTGTACCAATTTTTGGAAAATTGAAAAAGTGGTATTTGATTTTTGAAATTAAAAAATACTCAACACAATTCTCTCTCTCTCTCATTCATGCTTGGCCGAATGGCCTTCTTGTTTTTTCTCCTCTCCTTAGCCGAATGGCCCTCTCATTTTTCTCTCACATTTGGCTTGGCCGAATTTAGAAAAGGAAGAAGAAGAAAATTGTGGCAATTTTCTAAGGTCCTAGCACACACCAAATGAGTCATTCAAAGTTGATAGGGAAACCCATTCATGAGCATGGAATCACAAATCAAAGCTTGGAGCTTGATGATCATCCATGGAGGAGCTTGGCCGAATCTTGGAGGAGTTTGGCCGAATCTTGGAGGAGCACAAAAGGGGCTAGGCCGAATACATCAAAGGGAATTTTTGAACTCTCCACCAACATCCAACCGATCAAAGTGAGTATTTCCGCAACTTTACTTTGTTGTATTCGCACTTTTCATCGCTTAATTTGATCTTGGGATAACCTAGAAAACCCAACAATAACTTTACCACTCAATCCATCATGTTTGCCGCAATGACACCTCAATTTTATCGTCAAAACAAAGGATTGGATCCTTATAACATGATGTTGAAATTGATCACAGATCTAACCTTAGATCTCAGAAGTACGAATTACAAAAGAAGCTCTTTCGCTCGCGTATGTCAGAGGGTACATCTGTCAAGCACTATATGTCGCAGATGATTGCTGACATCGAACAGCTAGGTCAGCTGGGCATAACCTTTGAGGTTGAGACTTATATAGATTTGATCTTACAGTCTCTGCCCGACTGCTGGGGTGGGTTCGTCATGAACTACAATATGATGAACCAAGAAAAGACTATTGGAGAGTTAATGACGATGCTGAAAGAAGCAGAGCTAGAGCTTCTGAAGGGCAAGAAGCGTGAGGCTCATCTTACTTCGACATCCTAGAAGGCTAAGGCTTGGCCGAAGGCTTCTGAGGGTGTGAAGAAAAAGAAGAAAAAAGAGCAAGGAAAAATCATCAAAGTCTTCTGGGAAGACTAAGGACAAATCCCAAGATGTCTGCCTACACTGTGGAAAACGGGGTCACTGGAAGCGTGACTTCCGTTTGTACAAGGCGGAGTTGAAGGAAGCGAAGGCGAGCAAGAATCCGACTTCAGATATGTTTGTTATTGAAATAATCATGTCCACTACTGGTTTTAAAAATTGGATTTTTGATTCTGGATATGGTACTCACATATGTACTGATGTACATGATCTGCAGATTAGTAGGAGACTGACTTCAGAAGAGATCGACCTGCGAGTCGGAAACGGGACGAGAGTCGCTGTTTTGGCCGTAGGGACCTATGTTTTGAATTTGCCCTCGGGGCATGTAATTACATTAGGTGACTGTTATTATGTACCTAGTTTGACTAAAAACATCATCTATGTATCTAGTTTAACCCGATGCAGGTATACCTTGTATTCCGGAACACTGAGTGTTTTGTATATAAAGATGATATTTTGATATGTACAGCAGATGTTAATAATAATCTTTATATTTGGAATATAAATGAATCTAAAACATATAACATGACAAACAAAAAGCTCAAATTGAGTAAAACAGATGAGACTTATCTGTGGCATTATCATCTGGGACATATTAACAAGACTCGTATATCCACTCTTTCGAAGAATGAATACTTTGACAGATTTGATCCTAATTCATATGATGTCTGTGAATTTTGTTTGTTAGGCAAAATGCCTAAAACACTTTTTAGTGGTAAGGGTGTACGTGCCACCGAGCTGTTAGCCCTCATTCATAATGACGTATGCGGGCCCATGTCTAGCCAAGATAGAGGTGGATATGAATACTTCGTAACATTTATGGATGATGCATCGCGTTATGGTTATGTGTATCTTATGAGACATAAGTCGGAAACTTTTGAGAAATTCAAAGAGTTTCGACATGAAGTAGAAAAATAGACCGGCATACTTAAGCAAAGAGTTTCTGGATTACTTAAAAGAATATGGTATTCTTTCACAGTGGACTCCTCCTATAACACCTTAATTGAATGGTGTATCCGAACGGAGAAACAAAACTTTGTTGGACATGGTAAGGTCCATGATGAGTCGCACTGAGCTACCAATTTCTTTCTGGGGATACGCATTGAACAATGCAATACTTATTTTGAATAAGGTTCCGTCAATGTCTGTTGGACAGACTCCATATGAAATATGGACATGAAAGAAACCAGGTTTCTCATTCCTGAAGATTTAGGGATGTTGGGCATATGTTAAATGTTTGGATGTTACCAAACTAGAACCCAAATCGAATTAGTGCCTATTTGTAGGGTATCATAGGGAAACCAACGTATATTACTTCTACAACCCACAAGAGAATAAAATATTTGTTGCTCTTCATGTGGTATTCCTCGAAAAAGGATTCATAGATGCAGTGATAAGTTGGAGGATAGTAGAACTCAATGAAAATCAGAGTGATACTGTTACTGGCACCAACCGCCTCTCAGAACACGAATAGTCCATCAGGGATGAGATTATTCCACAATCTTATAATACACAAGAACCGCGTAGGTCGGAGAGAGTTAGAAAACAACCTGAGAGGTATGGGTTTCTGATCTCACCTAATGTAGATATTAATCTTATTGAGTATAATGAACCGGCTACGTATGAGGAAGTGATACAAGGTATCGACTCCGCTTTATGGCAAGAGGCCATGAAGTCCAAAATGGATTCCATGTATACCAACCAAGTTTGGACATTGGTTGATGCACCAGAAGTCATTAAGCCTATTGGTCATAAATGAGTCTTCAAGAGGAAGATGGACATGGATGGCAACATACAAACGTACAAAGCTAGGCTTGTAGCGAAAGGATATCGTCAACGACATGGTATCGATTACGACGAAAATATTTCACCTGTTGCCATAATGAAATCCATTCGGATAATGCTTGCTATTGCGGCATATTTCGGTTATGAAATATGGCAGATGGACGTCAAAACCGCTTTCCTTAACGGAAACCTTTTGGAGGATATTTATATGCAACAGCCTGACGGTTTTGTCATGCAAAAACATACAAATAAGGTTTGCAAGTTAAATCGATCCATTTATGGATTGAAGCAAGCATCGCGTTCTTAGAACCAACATTTTGATGAGATCATAAAAGAATATGGTTTCATTCAAAACGAAGATGATTCTTGTGTATAAGAAGGTTACTGGGAGCGCACTGACATTAATTATCCTATATGTTGATGATGTATTGCTTTTAGGCAATGACATTCCCATACTACAATCGGTGAAAGCTTGGCTTTCATTAAAATTCTCCATGAAAGACCTGGGAGAAGCAGCCTTTATTCTGGGAATAAAGATCTATCGGGATAGATCCAGAAAGCTGCTTGGACTCTCCTAGAGCTCGTACATTGACAAAGTGTTGAAGAGATTCAACATGGATCAGTCCAAAAGGGGGCTGCTTCTGGTGTCACATGGCATCTCTCTATCTATGGACATGTGTCCTAAAACTCAAGATGAGAGAGATTCAATGAATTAGATCATGTTCGCTTATGCAGTCAGATCGATCATGTATGCCATGATATGTACGCTACCTGATGTCTCGTATGCTTTGAGCATGTGCAGTCGCTATCAGGTCGATCCAGGTGATGGTCACTAGATTGCTGTAAAGAACATCCTTAAGTATCTTAGACGAACTAAGGATGCTTTCTTAGTCTATGGGGAAGGAGAACTTGAGGTGACTGGGTATATCGATGCAAGTTTCCAAACCGATAAAGACGATTGTAAGTCGTAATCGGGGTACATATTTTGTTTGAACAATGGGGCAGTGAGCTGGAAATCTTCCAAGCGAAGACTATTTTCGATTCAACAATAGAAGCAGAATACATTGCTATAGCTGAGGCAACAAAAGAAACAGTTTGGATCCTTAAATTCCTAATTGGATTAGGAGTAGTTTTGTTAGCAGCTGAGCCCGTACCTTTGTATTGTGACAATAACGGGCCTATAGCACAGACTAAGGAACCGCGGTCTCATCAATGATCCAAGCATGTATTTCGACGATTTCATTTGATTCGTGAGATCATACATCGTGGTGATGTGAAGATCGAAAAGATCGCATCAGATGATAACATTACAGATTTGCTGACGAAAACTATTTCTCAGCAAAAGTTTGAGTGACATGTACATAGTTCAGATGTTAGATACTTGAGTGATTGGCTATGAGCCAAGTGGGAGATTGTTGGACAATTATGACGCATAGCATCATTATTTGTAAAAGACATGGTGTTTTTGTACAAATTAACTATGTGACAAAGGAAATTGTTATTTTATCATTTTGTAATTGGATTACTTGGATATATAAATGATAAAAGTCCATATGGTTAAATCGGATTAATAAGATATGAGATAGTATTAATCCACTAACGGTTTGATCATTAAATATCCCTAGTCGTAGTATTATCGAGACTGGACATCGATAATGCGGAATAGACTAGTATTACACTTGTGCGCGTTTTGGAACCTTAACGGTATAGTTCTCATATATTTAAGTATTGGATACTTATATAAGTGTGATAATAGGTTCTGTTAGCCGTTGGACGGGGAACAGCTTCTCTCTGGATAGACCCCTCGGAGTCCCATTGGTATTATGACTATGTGTCTATGGGAATCCGAATCAGGGTAGGTGTATGTGATCTTTAACCTGAGACTTGCATCACTAATACTTGCGACAATCAGTCTACTTTGGTTTTGGTCGTCCTGAGCTTTAACAGGTTCTGTGTACACCTCTGCTGGGTTTACTGAGAATCCTAGTGTATTGGGTGTGATGTCAAGATGGGTGTATCACTTCAGTCATATGAAGATGATGATCACGCAAGATATGATACTAGTACTCTTAAATGCTGCAGCTATCAGGATAATATGACTAGGTCATGATTATCCGATTACAGAGACTAGTTACGCGGGATCCGATATATGCTTCGTATAGGGCAGACATAGAGCCAGCCCTAGGCCTAACATGTGACATCCGATACTGGATCGTACTACGCAATACTTTATATACTACGCCTGATACATATTATATATTCTTCGTTGAATATTTCTGGAGAATTGGGTAGGCACGGTGCTTTACTAGAAGCCAACCATGTCTTGTAAATCGGTGAGAACGTGGTATGGGGTAAGCACGTGTCGGATAGTCCGACAATCGTATTTACTGCCAACATATCCAGGGATCTCTTGGGTCGCTTTCCAAAGATTCACCAATGACATTTGACTCGAACAGAATTAATCTGGGATTAATTATGAGAGAGAAAATTAATCTGGGATTAATTACGGTAAGAATTTATCTGGGATTAAATTCGTCTAGAAACGAGAACGCGATTAATTTGGAATTAATCGATAAAATAAATTTAATAGTTAAATTGGATTTTTCTATTTAATTTATTTATCTGGGCTAAAATAATATATTGGATATATTAATTGAAATTTGATTTAAATACGGAATTAAAAATGGATTTTAATTCAAGCGAACGAATTAATTTGGAATTAATTCGTAAGTGACTTTCGCAATAATTTTGCTAGGCATTATTATTTAATTAAATTGGATTTAATTATGTCGCGACGGAAAATTTGTTTAATCGGATTAAACGAACCCAGGCCCAAAGTGTGTTGTGTAAGCCAACTTAAATTTGGAATTTAAAATTGGGTGGGACCCATGACTTACATCAACTTGTCATAAGTGGGATGGAGGTGGTTGGCAATATTAAATGTAATTCATTTAACACACCTAACACAATTTTGGAAATTGAACACAACTCATTTTTCTCTATTTCCTTCTCCATTGCCGTGACTTCTTCCTATTCTTCTTGAATTTCTTGCTTCAAAAATTCACCATTGCTATCATTTTGGGAGTCAATTGAAGGTGATAGGGAAACTCACCCAAGAGTTTGGAACTCAAATACAAAGCTTGGAGCTTCTACATCTAAAGAAATTTTGAAATTTCTCATCCGTTCAAAGTGAGTATTTCCTCAACTCCACTTGTTTAATTCACACTAGAATCATGTTTAGGATCCCTGGGATGTTTTGGACACACTAACATCTACCAGATCGGAGATGTTACACAACATGATTACCAAATAATCAAAAGTGAACTTTTGAAACCATTTCAAGCTTACTTTATTCATCAAACATGCAAACACCTTTCAAACAAGTTCCAACCATTTAATTACAAACTAAAAGAGTAGAGACAACATCCTAGCAACATATGTTGAATTTAAGCATGATAGAAATAATTTCTTAGTTGAAAAGTTTAAGAAAAAACTTACAAAATCCAAGTATTTTCAAGATTTTTCTTCTTGTTCTTCAACTTTGCTTTCAACTTACTTTGTAATGTTTTTGGTAACATGTTGTTATATTTTTTACAAATGAAAAATAAAACCCTTTTGTTAATTCCCTTTGGACGAAACTTTGAAGAAAAATATCATGATATTTTAATTTTTATTTCAAAACATTTAAATGTTAAAAATGCTTTTAGTTTAATTGTTTCAAATGATACCCTTTATCATAAAGTAAACCTAACAAGTGAACCAATCAAATCATGCCATTTCCTAATCATAATCATAGTAAAAGATATTTATTTTTAATTAATTTAATTATTTAATAATTAAATACAAATATCTTAAGTATATGTATTATATTTATATTAAATATCTCAAATACATATATTAATGATATATGTCAAATATCATAATTTGATAATTAATTAATGTGTATTTAATAACATCAAATTTTAAATACAAATACACATTAATTAGGAATTGACCATTAGGTCCATTGTATGTATTTTTCGTTTAACCGTTAAACGACTTATAAATAATCAGTATTATTCATAATAGTTGTCCTAGTGCTCTACGAGTATATTTAATTAGTGAGACTCTATAGATTCATGCATATCCGTCACGAAATCAAATTTCATATCTATAATTCACTTACCCGTAAATTATGATGAACACAGATATACTCTCTGAATCATACAGGTCGAGGTCATTGCATACGTATAATCCCTCCATCTCAGGTATCCGAATTATTCCAGAGATATAGATATTGTTGGAAAATTATGACCCATAACATCACTATTTGTACATAACATGGTGTTGTTGTACAAATTAACTACGTGACAAAGGAAATTGCTCTTTTATCATTTGTAATTGGATTACCAAGATATATAAATGATAAAAGTCCATATGATTAGTACCAGATTAATAAGATATGAGACAATATTAATCCACTAAGTTTTAATCATTAAATAACCCTAGTCGTAGTATTATCGAGATTGGACATCGATAATGCGGAATAGACTAGTTGTTGGGCTTTCTAGGTCAAACCAAGATCAAATTAAGCGATGAAAAGTGCGAATACAACAAAGTAAAGTTGTGGAAATACTCACTTTGATCGGACTTGCGATGCGATGAACACAAAAATTTTCCTTGCTCCATTGAAGCTCTCGGCCAAGCTCCTATTTTATGCTCCAAGTTTCGGCCAATGTCCCATTTGTGTGCTCCAAGCTCCAAGCTTTGTAAATGGATTCCATGCTCATGAATGGGTTTCCCTATCACCTTTGAATGACCCCTTTGAGTGCTAGCTTTTGTGAAAATTTGCAACAAATCTTCAAGAATGTGAAGCCAAGCTTCACGCCACTTTGAGAGAAAATGGAAGGCCTAGTTTCGGCCAATGAGAGGAATGAGAGAGAGAGAGATGTATTTTGGTTTCTCAAACCTAATACCAAAATCCTAATGCCAAAAAGTGTTAACAAAAATTGATAAAGCTTTTCCAAAAAGCAAAATCAATTTTGGAGGTAAAATGGCATTTATTGCCCACAACCACCAACATCATGAATATTGACTGATTGTCAATCACCAAAAATGTGACTTGACATCCATCACTAAAGTGACAGGTGATGTGACGCGTGATGTGATTTGTGGGCCGCACTTAAATTCAAAATGCGAGTGGGCCCGCAAACACTCCTGGGCTCGGGTTCACTAATTCCGAATTAACGAATTTTCCGTTGCGACGTAATTAAATCAAATTTAATTAAATAATTATGCCTAGCAAAATTACTACTCACGTCGCTAGCGAATTAATTCTAAATTAACTCGTTCACCCGAATTAAAATCTAATTTTAATTCCGCGTCGAAATCTTATTTCGTTTATATATCGAATATATTATTTTATCGATTAATTCCAAATTAATAGTTCTCTCTCTTTTAATTAATATTTTATCCCAGATAAAATATCTCCGTAATTAATCCTAGATTAATTTTCTCTCTCTAATAATTAATCCCGGATTAATTATGTTTGAGTCATACGTCATCGGTGAATCTTCGGAAAACGACCCATGAGATGCCCGGATATGTTGGCAGTAAATCTGGTCGTCGGACTATCCGAATACGTACGTACCTAGTACTACATTTTTACCGATTTACAAGACATGGTTGGCTTCTAGCAAAGCACAGTGCCTTCCAAATTCTCCAGAAATATTCTTAAAGAAATATGTAATCTGTATCAGGCGCAGTATACGTAGTATTGCATATTGCGATCCAGTATCGGATGTCACGTGCTAGGCCTGGAGCTGGAATTGTGTCTGCCCCGTACGAAGCACATATCGGATCTCTGGTAACTAGTCTCTATAATTGGATAATCATGACCTAGTCATATTATCCCGATGACTGCAGTAGTAAAGAGTATTAGTTCTGTATCCTACGTGACCATCATCTCCATATAATTGGAGTGATACTTCCATCTTGACATCACACCCAATACACTACGATTCTCAATATACCTAGAAGAGGCGTACACAGAACCTGTTAAAGCCCTGGACGACCAAAACCAAAGTATATTGATTGTCGCAAGTATTAGCGGTGTAAGTCTCAAGTTAAGACCAAATACACCTACCCTGATTCGGACTTCCATAGACACATAGTCATACTACCAATGGAATTCTGAGGGGTCTATCCAGAGCGAAGCTGTTTCCGTACCATCGGTAAACACAACCTCCTATTACACTTGCATGAGTATCCAATACCCAAATATATGATAAATATGCCGTTATGCTCCCATAATACGCACAAGTGCAATACGAGTCTATTCCGCATTATCGATGTCCAATCTCGATAATACTACGACTATGGATGTTTTAATGATTAAACCTTCATGGATTAATACTGTCTCATATCTTTTTAATTTGGAACTAATCATATAGACTTTTATCATTTATATATCCCGGTAATCCAATTACAAATGATAAAAGAGCAATTTCCTTTGTCACATAGTTAATTTGTACAACAACACAATATTCTGTACAAATAGTGATGCTATTGGTCATAATTGTCCAAAAATCTCCCACTTGGCCTATAGCCAATCACTCAAGTGTCCTACACTTGAACTATGTACAGGTCGCTCAAACTTCTGCTGAGAAACTACTTTCGTCAGCGGATTTGCAAAGTTATCATCTGATGCGATTTATTCGATCATCACATCGCCACGATGTATGATCCGAACGAATCAGATGAATAGTTGAAGTATATACTTGGATCGTTGATGAGACCATTAATTCTTTAGCATGTGCTGTAGCCTAGCTCAGCTGCTAACAGAACTACACCTAATCTGATTAGGATTATTATAGATCCAAAGTGCCTCTACTGCTGCCTCAGCTGCAGCAATATTCCGCTTTTGTTGTTTATTCGGCAACAATATCTTGCTTGGAAGATTTCCAACTCACTGTTCCGGTATTCAAACTATATAGTACATTTATTACGACTTATAGTCATTTTTGTCGGTTTGGAAACTTGCAACAGTGAACCCAGTCACTTCAAGTTCTACTTCTCTATATTATAAGAAAGCATCCTTAGTTTATCTAAGATACTTAAGGATGTTCTTAACATCAATCCAGCGACTATCACTTGGATTGGCCTGATTGTGACTCCATATACTCAAAGCATATAAGACACCAGGTCGCGTCCATATATTTCAATGTACGAGTACTCGGAGAGTGCCAACAACTTTTAGATCTATCCCAGTAGATCCTATTCCTAGAATAAAGGTTGTCTCTCCCAAGTAGTCTATGGAGAATTTTCATGAAAGCCAAGCTTTCACCGATTGTATTATGGGAATGTCATTTCCAAGAAATGATACGTCATCATTATTTAGGACAATCATTGTTAGTGCGCTCCCACTAACCTCCTTATATACACAAGAATTATTTCCATTTTGAATTAAATCATATACCATTATGATTACATCAAAATGATAGTTCCAAGAACACAATGCTTGCTTCAATCCATAAATGGATCGATTTAACTTGAAAACCTTGTTTGCTTGTTTTGGTACAACAAAACCGTCAGGATGTTTTAAACATCCTCCAAAAGGTTTCCGTTTAAGGAAAGCGATTTTGACGTTCAGCTGCCATATTTCATAAATGAAACATGCAGCATTAGCAAGCATTAGCCAAATGGATTTAACCATGGCAACAGATGAAAGGTTTCGTCGTAATCGACACAATGTTGATAACGATACCTTTTCGCTACAAGTCTAGCTTTTTACGTTGGTATGTTTCCATCCATGTATGTCTTCCTTGAAGACTTATATAGTACCAATAGGCACAATGCCTTCCGGTACATCAACTAGTGTCCAAACTTAGTTGGTATACATGGAATCCATTTTGGACATCATGGAACTTTTCCATAATAGGGAGTCGATACCTTGTATCACTTCCCCATTCTTAGTCAGTTTGTCTTCCTCAATGAGATTGACATCTACTTGAGGTGAGATCAGAAACCCATACCTCCCAGGTTATTTTCTGACTCTCTCCGACTTGCGCGGTTCTTGTGTATTTGAAGATTATGGTACAATTTCACCCCTGATGAATTGTTTGTGTTCCATTAAGGAATCGGTGCCTGAATAGTATTACTCCGATTTTCATTGAGTTTTACTTTCCTCCCACTTACCACTACATATAGGTATTCCTCTTAGGAAAATCGCATGAAGAGCAACAATTATATTGTTCTCTTGTGAGTTTTATAAGTACTATACTTTGGTTTCCCTAGGATAACCTGCAAATTAGGCACTTATCCGATTTGGGTTCTAGTTTGGTATCATCCAAATATATGCTTAACATTCCCAAATCTCCAGGAGTGAGAAAACCCGGTTTCTTTCCTGTTCATATCTAATATAAATCTGTCTAACAGATTTTTCATGGAACTTTATTCAAAATAAGTATTGCACTGTTTAATGCATATCCCTTAAAGGAAAATGGTAGCTCAGAGCGACTCATAATTAACCTTATCATGTCCAACAAAATTCGGTTTCTCTGTTTGGACACACCGCTCAATTGAGGTGTTCTGTGAAGAGTCCTTTGTGAAAGAATACTATACTCTTTCAGATTATCGAGAAACTTGTTGCTTAAGTATTTTCCACCATGGTCTAACCGTGACAGTTTAATACTTTAGCCAATCTTCTGTCTGCTTCGTGTCGAAACTCTTTGAATTTATCAAAAGTTTCCGATTCGTGTTTCAAAAGAAACACATAACCATAACGCGATGCCACATCCGTAAAGGTTACGAAGTTTTCATATCCACCTCTAACCTAGCTAGATATGGGCCCACTTACGTCACTATGAACGAGGGCTAACAGATCAGTGGCACTTACACTTTCACCAAGTAAAAGGTGTTTTAGGCACTTTGCCTAATAAACTAGATTCGTAGACATCATTTGATTAGAATCAAATCCGTCCTAGTATCCACTCTTCGAAAGTGTGGATATACGAGTCTTGTTAATGTGTCCCAGACAACAATGCCACTAATAAATCTCAACTGATTAATTCAGTTTGAGCTATTTGTTTGTCATGTTATACGTTTGAGATTCATTTATATTCAAAATATAAATACTGTTATTCACATCTAATGTGTTTATCTCAATATCATCTTTATAAAATAAAACACTTTAGTGTTCTAGAATATAAAGGTATATCCGCAACGGATTAAACCATAATATAGAGATAATGTTTCTAGTCAAACTAGGTACATTATAACAGTATCCTAATTTAGGTACATACCCAAAAGGTAGTTCCTAAACTTAGGTTTCTATGGTTAAAACAGCGACTCTCGTCTTGTTTCTGATTCGTAGATAAATCTCAACTGAAGTCAGTCTCCTGCTAATCAGCAGATTCTGCACATCAGTACATATATTTATGTACCACATCTAGTATCAAAAATCCAATTTTGAAACCAGTAGTGAACATGTTTATGACAAACTTACTTGAAGCCGGAGCCTTGCCCCGCCTTTACTTCCTTCATGTCTGCCTTGTCCATACGGCAGTCACGCATCCAGTGACCCCGTTTGCCACAGTTTAGGCAGACATCTTGGGATATGTCCTTTGTCTTCCTAGAAGACTGTGATGATTTTGCCTTTGCCCTTTTTAGAAGCTCTGGTTCTGCCTCCTTGAGCATAGCCATCAACTCTCCAAGAGTTTACTCTTGGTTCATAATGAACCTGCCCAAGCTTTCGGGTAGAGACTATAAGATCAAATCTTTGGTAGTCTTGGCCAAGTAGGTAATGCCCAGCTAACCTAGCTGATCGATGTCAGCAATCATCTGCGACACCTAGTGCTCGACAGATGTACCCTCTGACATACACGAGCTAAAGAGCTTCTTATGCAATTTGTACTTCTAAGATCTAAGAATAGATCTATGAAGATCTTTAATTTTATCATAATGGTATAATGATCTAATCCTTAATTCTGACGACGAAATTAAAGTGTCATTGCATTAAGCATAATGGATTGAGCACTAAAGTTATCATCACATGAATCTTCCAAAGATCATGTTCTACTATTTGCTCAACTCCGGGCTTAGGCCCGAGAGGTTGCTCTATCAAATAGAGTAACTTCTTAGTTTCCAGGACTATCCTGAAGTTTTATTCTCAATTTGAAAATTAAAGCCGTTTAATGACATTTTCTCCCAGGATTATGTTTTAAACATTAATCTTTCAGTTATCTTGATTGTTGTAGTCCAACTATCCAATCAACGATTTCAGGTACTATTTAATATAATGATTACTATAGTCTAACTATATAATCAACTATAATTGATTGTTTAAATTCACATATATTGATTACTATAATCCAATTATATAATCAACTATAATTTGAAGTAGTTTGAATACAATCCAGGTGTTTAATTAAAACAACAATTAAATATTAGTCCAACTAATATATTTATGTATTGACGAAAAATTGAAATGAGCGCGTATTGGCAAGTATCTAAACGAAATTGCAAATTTAAAACTTGCCTCCCACTATTTTTCGGCGAGCCTCTAACCCTCTGTTGAGTACTCGGGAAACCTTGTTTCCTATTGGGCTAGGATCCCATTAAATAACACACAACCTTGACTTCGGCCAACAAATTGTATGATATTTAACTAGGTAGATCTCTAAGATCAATTGGATCTCATCCAATTCCTAGATCCAGTAGGTGGACATCCAAGTCCGAAACATATATCTAATATATGCCAATATATCCAATATATTTCCTAACCTTTTTCCTCTGAATCAATTAAGCCTTGGCTTTGGCACAACAAACTTAATGATTCCAGTTAAGCGAGACCCATTGGCTTTGGAAAGCTTCGTAATCGATGTCGATGGACAAGAAGTGATCTTGACTTTGTCCAACAAATCACAACTTGGACAAGACATGCGATATGGAATAAAGCCTTCATGATTCAAACACATCCGCGATGGACAAAGGTCTTGACTTTGGCCAATAAACCAGTGCCAATCTTGGATCTTGAGAATAAATCACTCAATGGATAAAAAACGCTTAATATTTGTTGAGGGTTTTTCGCGTAATTGGCAACCAATTAATTATCTTTGATTAGGTCTCATCATACACCCTTAAACATGCATTCTAAAAGCATAATAAGGCGTGATAAATAAATTAATAATGATATGCGGATGGATATTTAAAACAACTTGTTCCTAGAACAAATCTCTCCATTTCCTCTCTCCCGCTAGCACAAATCTTACTTCTACCCAATTACATAACACTTCTAAAGAAACCTCATTTACATTGAGGAGAATAGGTGAGAAGAGAAATACAAAGAGTCAAGAGGTAATAGGCTGGACACGCAGGTCCAATTTAATAAATTCTAAATTTATTACAACAATTTCCAAAATTGCCCTCACCCATCTAATATCCATCTGATATACATTATTCATACATCACATCCATGTATTCACACAAAGTATGTTATTAATCAATCTAATCCAATTAATTAATCTGAAATTAATGACCATCCAATGTTCAAACAACGATTTGATTTGCGCGAGTCCAACTCATTTTAAGATAAGTACTCAAAGTACGAGTTCTTGAATTATATCAAACTACAATATTAAATCCAATTTAATTTGTATTCAATACTAATTCTTTATTTAATTCCAAATTAAATAATTACACTTTATTAATGAGCCTTTGCGACTTAGATTCTAAATCTAATCTTTACGGGTCTTAAAGCCCAATTAACATCCAATTTCAATTTAATTAAAGTCCAATGGGCTTTCAATTAATTTATAAGGCATGGACTTTGGCAACCAAAGCCCAATAAGGAATCATCCTTTGCCAAAAATCAATTTAGGCCCATTAGGCCCAATTAAAATTTTAAAGGCCCATTTAATTATATTCGGACTTTATGGATATGGTTTTGGGCCCAATTGGATCCAACTAATTAACCTAAACCAAACTTGGCCCAACCAAGCCCATTAAGCCCGAATACAACTTTATAAGCCCAATTCCAAATTAAGCCCAATTAATTTAATCACAATATTCCAACTATCACAATTAAATTAATTAAAGTACATAAGCCATAATTAATTAGTCAAATTAACATTTCCAGAATACCAATTACACTAATTAATCATGCTAATCATCATCAACACATGTCCAACATCATTGAATCAAAAAAATCATCTCATTCCATGCTTTATTGTTCACGACAATATAAGGATTTTTAAATCCGATTTCGATTTCAATCCAATTAAATCCTAAATCAATTTATCCCATGTCTTCCAACTCATCCAATGATCAAAAAACAAAATTACCATGACTTTAGAGCATACTACAACTTTCGGCCAAGCCTATTAGTTTGGGGAAAATTAATCCAATTCAATTTTCATCAAATTGATCACATATAACTCCAAGTTATCATCATTCAAGCATACGCAATCAATCAATTTCATCAAATCATGCTCAAATCAATTTTACCCAAATTTTACCCTAAATCAATTTCATGCTTAAACAAGGCTCTGATACCATTGTTGGGTTTTCTAGGTCAAACCAAGATGAAATTAAGCGATGAAAAGTGCGAATACAACAAAGTAAAGTTTCGGAAATACTCACTTTGATCGGATTTGGATGCGATGAACACAAAAATTTTCCTTGCTCCATTGAAGCTCACGGACAAGCTCCTCTTTTGTGCTCCAAGTTTCGGCCAAGGTCTCATTTGTGTGCTCCAAGCTTTGTAAATGGATTCCATGCTCATGAATGAGTTTCCCTATCACCTTTGACCCATTTTAGTGCTAGCTTTTGTGAAAATTTGCAACAAATCTTCAAGAATGTGAAGCCAAGCTTCACGCCACTTTGAGAGAAAATGGAAGGCCTAGTTTCGGCCAAGGAGAGGACTGAGAGAGAGAGAGAGATGTATTTTGGTTTCTCAAACATAATACCAAAATCCTAATGCCAAAAAGTGTTACCAAAAATTGATAAAGCTTTTCCAAAAAGCAAAATCAATTTTGGAGGCAAAATGACATTTATTGCCCACAACCACCAACATCATGAATAGTGACTGGTTGTCAATCACCAAAAAGGTGACTTGACATCCATCACTAAAGTGACAGGTGATGTGACGCGTGATGTGACTTATGGCCCGCACTTAAATTCAAAATGCGAGTGGGCCTGCAAACACTCCTGGGCTCGGGTTCGCTAATTCCGAATTAACGAATTTTTCGTTGCGACGTAATTAAATCAAATTTAATTAAATAATTATGCCTAGCAAAATTACTATTCACGTCGCTAGCAAATTAATTCTAAATTAACTCGTTCACCCGAATTAAAATCTAATTTTAATTCCGCGTCGAAATCTAATTTCGTTTAATATATCGAATATATTATTTTATCGATTAATTCCAAATTAATCGTTCTCTCTCTCTTTCAATTAATATTTTATCCCAGATAAAATATCTCCGTAATTAATCATAGATTAATTTTCTCTCTATACTAATTAATCCCAGATTAATTATGTTCGAGTCATACATCATCAATGAATCTTCGGGAAATGACCCATGAGATCCCTGGATATGTTGGCAGTAAATTCGGTCGTCAGACTATCTGAATACGTACGTATCTAGTACTACATTTTTACCGATTTACAAGACATGGTTGGCATCTAGCAAAGCACCGTGCCTTCCCAATTCTCAAGAAATATTCTTAAAGGAATATGTAATCTGTATCAGGCGTAGTATACGTAGTATTGCGTATTGCGATCCAGTATCAGATGTCACGTGCTAGGCCTAGGGCTGGAATTGTGTCTACCCCGTACGAAGCACATATCGGATCTATGGTAACTAGTCTCTATAATCGGATAATCATGACCTAGTCATATTATCCCGATAACTGCAGTACTAAAGAGTACTAGTTCCGTATCCTATGTGACCATCATCTCCATATGATTGGAGTGATACTTCCATCTTGACATCACACCCAATATATTTAAGTATTGCACTTGTGCGTGTTGTGGGAGCATAACGGTATAGTTCTCATATATTTAAGTATTGGATACTTATGCAAGTGTGATAGGAGGTTGTGTTTACCGATGGTACGGGAACAACTTCTCTATGGATAGACCCCTCAGAATCCCATTGGTAGTATGACTATGTGTCTATGGGAATCCGAATCAGGGTAGGTGTATTTGGTCTTAACCTAAGACTTGCATCGCTAATACTTGCGGCAATCAATATAATTTGGTTTTGGTCGTCCAGGGCTTTAACAGGTTCTGTGTACGCCTCTTCTGGGTATATTAAGAATCGTAGTGTATTGGATGTGATGTCAAGATGAAAGTATCACTCCAGTCATATGGAGATGATGATCACGCAGTATACAGAACTAGTACTCTTATGTACTGCAGTCATCGGGATAATATGACTAGGTCATGTTTATCCGATTATAGAGACTAGTTACCAGAGATCCGATAAATGCTTCGTATGGGGCACACACAATTCCAGCCTCAGGCCTAGCATGTGACATTCGATACTGGATCGCAATACGCAATACTACGTATATTACGCCTGACATAGATCACATATTCATTAAAAGAATATTTTTGGAGAATTGGGAAGGCACGACACTTTGCTAGAAGCCAACCATGTCTTGTAAATCGGTAAGAACGTGGTACTAGGTACGCATATATTCGGATAATCCGATGACCAAATTTACTGCAAACATATCCAGGGATCTCATGTGTCGCTTCCCGAAGATTCACCGATGACGTATGACTCGAATATAATTAATCTGGGATTAATTAATAGAGAAAGAAAATTAATCTACGATTAATTAGGGAGAGATTTTATCTAGGATAAAATACTATTTGGAGAGAGAGATCGATTAATTTGGAATTAATCGATAAAATAAAATATTCGATATATTAAATGAAATTAGATTTCATAACGGAATTAAAATTAGATTTTAATTCGGGCGAACAAATTAATTTAGAATTAATTCGCCAGCGACATGAATAGTAATTTTGCTAGGCATAATTATTTAATTAAATTTGATTTAATTATGTCACAACGGAAAATTCATTAATTCAGAATTAACGAACCCGAGCCTAGAACGTTTTTGCGGGCCCACTCGGATTTTGAATTTAAGTGGGGCCCACAAGTCACATCACTAGTCAACATTTTCACTTTTAGTTGATGGAAGTTGTTGGTAGGTGATTGTGTGTAAAACACGCAAGTGTGAAAGGCTTGAAAGACTTTTACCAAACTTTGAATTTGATATATGTCTTTTAATTTTTTGAAAATTAAACAAGTCAACACTACACAAAATCATTCTCTCTCTCCCAATTCTTGCCTTGGGCGTGAACTTCATCTTCTTCCTCTCCTATTTGGCTTGGCCGAAAATGGCCTTGATTTTTCTCTCAAATTGCCGTGAGCCTAGGCTCATTTGCT
The DNA here is from genome assembly GCA_019454045.1 of Zanthoxylum bungeanum. Taxonomy (NCBI): domain Eukaryota; kingdom Viridiplantae; phylum Streptophyta; class Magnoliopsida; order Sapindales; family Rutaceae; genus Zanthoxylum; species Zanthoxylum bungeanum. The sequence goes on from SKCR01044181.1 coordinate 55,113, forward strand.
TCTTGATTTTGCTTCAAAATCAAAGGTGCTAGCACATCCAAGGAGTCTTACAAAGGTGATAGGGAAACATATCCATGAGTTTGGAATTCAAGGAGATGCTTGGAAGCTTTACATACATCAAAGGGGAGCTTGGAGCACAACACAAAGGCTTGGTATTTTTTTTATCTCCTACATCCAAAACCGTTCAAAGTGAGTATTTTCCGCATTCTTACTTTGTTGTATTCACATGATTTCTTGCTTAATTTGATCTTGGTGTGACCTAGAAAACCCAACAATGGTATCAGAGCTATAACTGAGCATGAAATTGAATTTAAGGTTCTTAAACTTTAATTTGGGATTTTGTGATTTGAGCATGATTTGTTCAAATTGTTTGTTTGAGCATGCTTATAATATGTTAACTTTGAGTTGTGCATGATCAATTTAAAGAAAAATTAATTGGATTAATTTTCCCCAAAATATTAGGCTTGGCCGAATATGGTATAAAACCCTAGGTCATGGTGATTTTGATTTTGGACCATTGGATGTGTTTAAAATGATGGATAAATTTATTTGTGATTTAATTGGATTGAAATCAAAATTAATTAAGAAAATCCACCATTGCCGTGACCATCAAAGCATGGAAATGAATTGATTTTGTTTCAATTATGTTGGACATGAATTGATAATTATAAAGCATGATTAATTAGTGTAATTGGTGTTTTGGAAATATTAATTTAACTAGTTAATTATGGCTAATACACTTTAATTAATTAAATTGTGAAATTTGGAATTTTAGAATTTAATTAATTGAGCTTAATTTGGAGTTGGGCTAAAATGTTTTATTTTGGCTAAATGGGCTTGGTTGGGCCAAGTTTGGTTTAGGTTAATTGGTTGGATCCAATTGGGCCTAAAACCATTTCCATAAAGTCCAAATATAATAATTGGCCCTTTAAAATTTAATTGGGCCTAATGGGCCAAAATTAATTTTGTGGCAAAGGGTGATTCCTTATTGGGCTTTGGTTGCCAAAGTCCATGCCTTAAGAAATTAATTGAAAGCCCATTGGACTTTAATTGAATAGTATTGGATACTAATTGGGCCTTTGAAACCCATTAAGATTAGATTTAGAATCTAAGTCGCAAAGGCTAATTAATAAAGTGTAATTATTTAATTTGGAATTAAATAAAGAATTAGTATTGAATACGAATTAAATTGGATTTGATATTGTAGTTCGATATAATTCAAGAGTACGCACTTTGAGTACTTATTCTTAAACGAGTTGGACTCGCGCAAATCAAATCGTTGTTGGAACATTGGATGGTCATTAATCAAAGATTAATTAATTGGATTTGATTGATTGATAACATGCTTTGTGTGAATACATGGATGTGATGTATGAATAATGTATATCAGATGGATATTAGATGAGTGAGGGCAATTTTGGAAATTATTATAATAAATTTAGAATTTATTTAATTGGACCTGCATGTCCAGCCTATTACCTCTTGACTCTTTGTATTTCTCTTCTCACCTATTCCCCTCAATGTAAATGAGGTTTCTTTAGAAGTGTTATGTAATTGGGTAGAAGTAAGAATAGTGCTAGCGGGAGAGAGAAAATGGAGAGATTTGTTCTAGGAACAAATTGTATTATATATCCATCCGCATATCATTATTAATTTATTTACCGTGCCTTATTATGCTTTTAGAATGCATGTTTAAGGGTATATGATGAGACCTAATCAAAGATAATTAGTTGGTTGCCAATTACGTGAAAAACCCTCAATAAATATTAAGCGCTTTCCTTCCATTGAATGATTCATTCTCAAGATCCAAGATTGGCACTGGTTTGTTGGCCAAAGTCAGGACCTTTGTCCATCGCGGATGTGTTTGAATCATTAAGGCTTTGTTCCTTATCGCATGTCTTGTCCAAGTTGTGATTTGTTGGCCAAAGTCAAGATCACTTCTTGTCCATCGACATCGATTACGAAGCTTTCCAAGGTCAATGGGTCCCGCTTAACTGGAATCATTAAGCTTGCTGTGCCAAAGCCAATGCTTAGTTAATTCAGAGGAAAAAGGTTATATATTGGCATATATTAGATATATGTTTTGGACTTGGATGTCCACCTACTGGATCTAGGAATTGGATGAGATCCAATTGATCTTAGAGATCTACCTAGTTAAGTTTCATACAATTTGTTGGCCAAAGTCAAGTTTGTGTGCTATTTAACGGGATCCTAGCCCACTAGGAAACTAGGTTTCCGAGTACTCAACAGAGGGTTAGAGGCTCGCCGAAAAATAGTGGGAGACAAGTATTAAATTTGTAATTTCGTTTAGATACTTGCCAATACGCGCTCATTTCATTTTTTTCGTCATTATTTAAATATATATTAGTTGGACTAATATTTTATTGTTGTTTTAAATTAAACAGTTGGACTGTATTCAAACTACTTCATTTATAGTTGATTATATAATTGGATTATAGTAATCAATATATTTGAATTTAACCAATCAAATAGTAGTTGATTATATAGTTAGACTATATTAATCATTATAATCAATTATATCTGAAATCGTTGATTGGATAGTTGGACTATTGGAATTAAGATAACTGAAAGATTAACGTTTAAAACGTTATCCTGGGTGAAAATGTCTTTAAATGGCTTTAATTTTCAGATTAGGAATAGAACCTCAGGATAGTCCTGGGAACTGAGAAGTTATTCTATTTGATAGAGAAACCTCTTGGGCCTGAGCCCGAAGTTGAGCAAATAGTGGAGCATGAGTTTTGGAAGACTCATGGTGATGATAACTTTAGTGCTCAATTCGTTATGCTTACCGCAATGACTCTTTAATTCTGTTGTCAAAACTAAGGATTAGATCCTTATACCATGATGTTGAAATTAAAGGATCTTTATAGATCTATTCTTAGATCTTAGATTTACGAATTGCAAAAGAAGCTCTTTCGCTCACGTATGTCAGATGGTACATCTGTCGAGCACTAGGTGTCACAGATGATTGCTGACATCGATAAGCTAGGTTAGCTAGGCATTACCTACGTGGCCGAGACTACTAAAGATTTGATATTATAGTCTCTACCCGAAAGCTGGGGCAGGTTCATTATGAATCAAGAGAAAACTCTTGGAGAGTTGATGACTATACTTTAGGAGGCGAAGCCAGAGCTTCTAAAAGAGGCGAAGGCAAAATCATCACAGTCTTCTGGGAAGACAAATGACATATCCCAAGATGTCTGCCTAAATTATGGAAAACGGGGTCACTGGAAGCGTGACTGCCATATGGACAAGGCAGACATGAAGGAAATGAAGGCGGGGTAAGGCTCCGGCTTCAAGCATGTTTGTTATAAACATGTTCACTACTAGTTTCAAAATTGGATTTTGATACTAGATGTGGTAAATAAATATATATACTGATGTGCGGGATCTGCTGATAAATAGGAGACTGGCTTCAGTTGAGATCGACCTGCGAGTCGGAAACGGGACAATAGTCGCTGTTTTAACCGTAGAAACTTAAGTTTAGGAACTACCATTTGGGTATGTACTAAAATTAGAAAACTGTTATAATGTACCTAGTTTGACTAGAAACATTACCTTTATATCTAAGTTTAACCCGTTGCGGGTATACCTTTATATTCTAGAACACTAAGTGTTTTATTTTATAAAAATGATATTGAGATAAGCACATTAGATGTGAATAACAGTATTTATATTTAGAATATAAATTAATCTCATACATATAGCATGACAAACAAATAGCTCAAACTGAATAAATCAGATGAGTCTTATTTGTGGCATTGTTGTCTAGGACACATTAACAGGACTCGTATATCCATACTTTCGAAGAGTGGGTACTAGGACGGATTTGATTCTAATCAAATGAAGTCTACGAATCTAGTTTATTAGGCAAAGTGCCTACAACACCTTTTACTTGGTAAAAGTGCAAGTGCCACCGATCTGTTAGCCCTCGTTCATAGTGACGTAAGTGGGCCCATATCTAGCTAGGCTAGAGGTGGATATGAATACTTTGTAACCTTTACGAATGTGGCATCGCGTTATGGTTATGTGTATCTTAATGAAACACAAGTCAGAAACTTTTAGAGTTTCGACTCGAAGTAAATAGACAGACAGACCGGCTAAAGTATTAAACTGTCACGGTTAGACCGTGGTGGAAAATACTTAAGCAATAAGTTTCTCGATTACCTGAAAAAGTATAGAATTCTTTCACAATGGACTTCTCCCGGAACACCTCAATTTAGCGGTGTGTCCGAACAGAGAAACCGAACTTCGTTGGACATAGTAAGGTTAATTATGAGTCGCTCTGAACTACCATTTTCCTTCTAGGGATACGCATTAAACAGTGCAATACTTATTTTGAATAAGGTTCCATAAAAATCTGTTGGACAGACTTCATATTAGATATAAACAGGAAAGAAATCGGGTTTTTCATTCCTGAAATTTTGGGAATGCTGGGCATATGTTTGGATGATACCAAACCAAAACCCAAATCGGATAAGTGCCTATTTGTAGGTTAGCCTAGGGAAACCAAAGTATAGTACTTATACAACTCACAAGAGAACAATGTAATTATTGCTCTCCATGCGGTTTTCCTAAGAGGAATACCTATATACAGTGGTAAGTGAGAGGAAAGTAAAACTCGATGAAAATCAGAGTAATACTGTTCCAGGCACCGAGTCTTCGTGGAAAACAAACAGTTCATCAGGGATGAAACTGTACCAATAATCTTCGAATACACAAGCACCGCGTAAGTCAAAGAGAGTCAGAAAACAACCTGAGAGGTATGGGTTTCTGATCTCACCTCATAAAGATGTCAATCTTATTGAGGAAGACAAACCGACTATGTATGAGGAAGTGATACAAGGTATCGACTCCCTATTATGGAAAAGTGCCATGAAATTCGAAATAGATTCCATGTATACCAACCAAGTTTAGACACTGGTTGATGTACCGAAAGGCATTGTGCCTATTGGTAATATAAAAGTCTTTAAGGAAGACATACATGGATGGCAACATACAAATGTACATAGATAGGCTTGTACAAAAGGGTATCGTCATCAACATGGTGTCGATTACGACGAAACCTTTTACCCTTTGTCATGATAAAATCCATTTGGATAATGCTTGCTAATGCTGCATATTTCATTTATGAAATATAGCAGCGGAACGTCAAAATCGCTTTCCTTAAAAGGAAACCTTTTGGAGGATGTTTACAACATCCTGATGATTTTGTCGTACCAAAACAAGCAAACAAGGTTTGCAAGTTAATTCAATCCATTTATGGATGGAAGCAAGCATTGCATTCTTGGAACTATCGTTTTGATGTAATCATAATGGTATATGATTTAATTCAAAACAAAGATGATTCTTGTGTATATAAGGAGGTTAGTGGGAGTACACTGATAATGATTGCCCCATATAATGATGATATGTCATTTCTTGGAAATGACATTCCCATAATACAATTGGTGAAAGCTTGGTTTTCATAAAAATTCTCCATAGAATAGTTGGGAGAGACAACCTTTACTCTAGGAATAAGGATCTACTGGGATAGATCTAAAAGTTGTTGGCACTCTCCGAGAACTCGTACATTGAAAAGATGTACGTAACCTGGTGTCTCATATGCTTTGAGCATAAGGAGTCACAATCGGGCCAATCCAAGTGATAGTCACTGAATTGATGTTAAGAACATCCTTAAGTATCTTAGATGAACTAAGGATGCTTTCTTAAGCTGTGGAGAATGAGAACTTGAAATGATTGGGTTCACTGCTGTAAGTTTCCAAACCGACAAAAATGACTATAAGTCGTAATAAGGGTACTATATAGTTTGAATAACAGAACAATGAGCTGGAAATCTTCCAAGCAAGATACTGTTGCCGAATAATCAATAAAAGTGAAATATTGTTGCAGCTGAGGCAGCAAAAGAATAAATTTTGGATCTGTAAAATTCCTAATTAGATTAGGAGTACTTCTGTTAGCAGTTGAGCTAGGCTACAACACATGTTAAAGAATTAATGGTCTCATCAATGATCCAAGTATATACTTCAACTATTTTATCTGATTTATCGGATCATACATCGTGGTGATGTGATGATCGAATAAATTGCATCAGATGATAACATTTCAAATCCGCTGATGAAATCAGTTTCTCAGCAGAAGTTTGAGCGACCCGTACATAGTTCAGGTGTAGGACACTTGAGTGAATGGCTATAGGCCACGTGGGAGATTGTTGGACAATTATGACCCATAGCATCACTATTTGTACAACAATGTACATAACATGGTGTTGTTGTACAAATTAACTATGTGATAAAGGAAATTGCTCTTTTATCATTTGTAATTGGATTACCAAGATATATAAATGATAAAAGTCCATATGATTATTACGAGATTAATAAGATATGAGACAATATTAATACACTAAGGTTTAATCATTAAATATCCATAGTCGTAGTATTATCGAGATTGGACATCGATAATGCGGAATAGACTAGTTTTGCACTTGTGCGCGTTGTGGGAGCATAACGAAATAGTTCTCATATATTTAAGTATTGGATACTTATGCAAGTGTGATAGGAGGTTGTGTTTACCGATGGTATGGGAACAGCTTCGCTCTGGATAGACCCATCGGAATCCCATTGGTAGTATGACTATGTGTCTATGGGAATCCGAATCAGGGTAGGCGTATTTGGTCTTAACTTGAGACTTGCATCGCTAATACTTGCGGCAATCAATATACTTTGGTTTTGGTCGTCCAAGGCTTTAACAGGTTCTGTGTACGCCTCTTCTGGGTATATTGAGAATCGTAGTGTATTGGGTGTGATGTCAAGATGAAAATATCACTCCAGTCATATGGAGATGATGATCACGTAGGATACGAAACTAGTACTCTTATGTACTACAGTCATCGGGATAATATGACTAGGTCATGTTTATCTGATTATAGAGACTAGTTACCAGAGATCCGATATATGCTTCGTACGGGGCAGACACAATTCCTGCCACAGGCCTAACATGTGACATTCGATACTGGATCGCAATACGCAATACTACGTATACTACGCCTGACATAGATCATATATTCCTTAAAAGAATATTTCTGGAGAATTGGGAAGGCACGACGCTTTGCTAGAAGTCAACCATGTCTTGTAAATCGGTAAGAACGTGGTACTAGGTACGCACGTATTCAGATATTTCGATGACCGGATTTACTGCCAACATATCCAGGGATCTCATGGGTCGCTTCCCGAAGATTCACCGATGACGTATGACTCAAATATCATTAATCTGGGATTAATTAATAGAGAGAGAAAATTAATATAGGATTAATTACGGAGAGATTTTATGTGGGATAAAATACTATTTGGAGAGAGAGATCGATTAATTTGGAATTAATCGATAAAATAATATATTCGATATATTAAATGAAATTAGATTTCATAACGGAATTAAAATTAGATTTTAATTCGGGAGAACGAATTAATTTAGAATTAATTCGCAAGCGATGTGAATAGTAATTTTGCTAGGCATAATTATTTAATTAAATTTGATTTAATTACGTCGCAACGGAAAATTCGTTAATTCAGAATTAACGAACCCGAGCCCGGAACGCGTTTCCGGTCCCACTCGGATTTTGAATTTAAGTGGGTCCCACAAGTCAAATCACAAGTCATATCACTAGTCAAATTTGTCACTTTTAGTTGATGGAAGTTGTTGGTAGGTGATTGTGTGTAAAACACACAAGTGTGAAAGGCTTGAAAGACTTTTACCAAACTTTGAATTTGATATATGTCTTTTAATTTTTTGAAAATTAAACAAGTCAACACTACACAAAATCATTCTCTCTCTCTCAATTCACGCCTTGGGCGTGAACTTCATCTTCTTCCTCTCCCATTTGGCTTGGCCGAAAATGGCCTTGATTTTTCTCTCAAATTACCGTGAGCCTAGGCTCATTTGCTTCTTGATTTTGCTTCAAAATCAAAGGTGCTAGCACATCCAAAGAGTCTTACAAAAGTGATAGGGAAACATATCCATGAGTTTGGAATTCAAGAAGATGCTTGGAAGCTTTACATACTTCAAAGGGGAGCTTGGAGCACAACACAAAGGCTTGGAATTTTTGTTATCTCCTACATCCAAAACCGATCAAAGTGAGTATTTTCCGCATTCTTACTTTGTTGTATTCACATGATTTCTTGCTTAATTTGATCTTGATTTGACCTAGAAAACCCAACAGATATAAACGTCAAATCTCTATAGATATAATCACGTCGACGTTTCCATTAGCAATCCCTTAATAACACTTAAAATTGACAGATCATTTCTTAATACACACACGATATCCTGAGCATCAGGCCACACCCAACGAATAAGCAGAGGTCTGATATAAATAGATCGGTGATGTGATTGCCATCTAAGTGTGGAGGATAATTCATATATCTACAGTGGTATCTCAAGTCAAAGAATCACAATGCTCACTCAACCTGAGAAGATTCTTATTGACGTTGGTGTACCATCCATTAAGAATTTTCGGTGAGTCGTTCAGTGTTTATCCGCTATAAACACCTACACGTCTATACGAGTCTCCATGACTAATGGTTCATTGAGAAACCATTGGAATCCAAGATTCCAATATACGACATGTATCAGTCTCAACAAGTTTACTTTAGTGACCAAGTAGTGTAAACCTTGATCAGGAACTGTCTAAGAATGACAACGTCATGATACAACTCAATGTCAGTTGCTACGCTTTTGTAACAGAATCATAACTAATCATTCTAAGGTCTGTAATGTCTTTACCATATAAAAAGAGATTTATATAATAGAAACTGTTTATTTTATTCATAATAAAATGTTACATTAGTATTTATAGGGAAATACATAATAAAATTGGCGATCTGAGCACCAACCCTAATAATAAATAAATATGTATTTGAATATTTAAAGTAAATATAATACATATATTTAAAATATTATATTTAAATAATTATTTAATTATTAAATAATTAAAGTAATTAAAATATAAATATCTTAAGTTATGATTATTTTAGGAAATGATTTTAGTTGATTAATTTTGACATGTTTTAAATCATTAAATGTTATAATGATTAAATACCCAAGTGGATTAATTTTGTTAAATGAAACAAAAAAATATCTAGATATTATTTGTTCTCTCAAAATTCGGCCAAAGGATAAATAAGGAGTATAAATTGTTTTGTTTCATTTTTCATTCATTAGGTTAAGCATCCAAAATATTACAATGTGAGTTGAGAGCAAATGTTGAAGAACAACAAAGAAACCTTCACCAACACTTGTTTTTGTAAGTTTTTCTTACTTTCTTCAACTTAGAAATTATTTCTATCATGCTTATCTTCAACATGTGTTGCTATAATGTTGTCTCTACTCTTTTAGTTTGTAATTAAATGGTTGGAACTTGTTTGAAAGGTGCTTGCATGTTTGATGAATAAAGAAAGCTATAATTAGTTCATTAGCTCTTTTTTAGTCATTTGATGATGATGTTTCCATTCTAGAGTTGCTAAGCCACTCATTCATGACCTAGATTTATTTTTGAGTTGTTTCATGGTGGTGAGACTTGTTTGGTATGGTAAAGATTTGATTAAAATATTGAATTTATTTAATTTGGTTTAAATTGGTCAATTGGACAATTTATAAAATTAGGGTTCATAACCCTTTCCAAAATTGGGAATTTTCTTATATGTGATGAATTATGGTGTGTCTATGATGCATATAAAATTCTGGGTTAATTGGATTTGATCTTGACATGTTTTGAACAAAAATGGACCAAACTGTAAAAATTAAAAAATACTCGGCTGTTCGGTAATATTAAAAAAATTGGGGATTTTTTTGCAATTTATTTTTGATGTGTTGGACATGTTGGAAATCATTTTAGAACTGATTTGGAATCATCCAAAATTATATTTGACAATTTGAGGACTAAAATGAACAAAATACAAGGTTTAGAGGTTAAACGTTATTTTTCAAGAAACACGATTTCTTGAGTTAAAATTCAGTTTTTAAGTATTGGGTAATTAAATAAATAATTTTATTTTATTGATCCAAGAAAAATTATTGAAAATCGAAAAATTTTGATTTTTCGCGTTCCGCTGCGTTATCAGGTATTCCCTATAAAACCACAACAAAATGGTATCAGAGCGAGTCTGATTCTGAATACTCGATATGATTATACCTTTAAATTCAATGTTTAATTTAATCTTTACTTTATACATACATGCATCTTTTGCGGAAAATCCCTAATTAATAAGGTTGTATGTTAATTATGTATTTGATGCATGTTACATGGATCGTCTCGTCAATACGATTTATGGATATCTTTTCTATGACTGCATCTGAGAATGTGCCAAGGTTGTGAGGTTGTAGCTGATAGAAATTTATTTATGCCAGATGTATATTTGATACTAGATAAATTCAAGCAAAACGGAATCCTGAAAGTGCCAAAGCTTTTAGGGTTATGCAAGTAACTTGAGTTTATCATTGGCAAGTTTAACATTGGTACGCTTCCTTGTGAACGTGCCAAATCTATCACAACGAGAAACAACCAGGATCGGAAACTAGGAGTCACTAGTGAGTGATTTGTTAGTGTTCCTAGAACATGCCAATGATGTAATAAGTAAGAAAAGGTGTTCATAAATTCATTATAAGTTGCGGAATTACTTACATTGAATGAATTTGAGCTTTTAAAATTTTTGAGAAGAAGATTTCCAAGATGCTTCCTTTGTTGATTCCAAGCTTTGAGTTGTGAATGAATATCTCCAAGATCCAACCTTTGTGTTGATTCCAAGCTTTGAGTTGTTTCCCTATCACCTTTTTGATTCCTTGAAGTGCTAGCTAACTTGATTTGCCACAAAATCAAAGAGAGAAGATGGAGAAGCTCACGCCCATGGCCATGTGTGCTAGGGTTTGTGTTTGTGAGATGTGTTACCAAAAGAGAGAGAGAGATGGCTTTTGGTAAAAAAATAATTTACCCTTTTCACCTAAACAAGGTGGTTGGGTAAATGGTTTCACCAAAACCATTCCAAGGTGGTTGAAAAGTAGATGGTTTGGCATAAATGCCAACTACCCTCCCAACTACCACATTGAAGTGGGCCCCACATTTGAATTCAAAATTCAAATGTCTCTACGAGCATTTATCGCGGCTCGGATCCGTTTAATCCGATTAAACGAACTTTCATCGCTAAATAATTAAATCTAATTAATTAAATAACGATGCCTCGCAAATATATTACGATCGTCGTTTACGAATTAATTCTAAATTAATTCGTTCGTTCGTATTAAAGTCCGAATTTAATTTCGTAATGAAATCCAATTCATATTAATATATCCGATATATTAATTTAGCCCATACGAATAAATTAAATAGAAAAATCAAATTTAACTATTAAATTTATTTTACCGATTAATTCCAAATTAATCGCGTTCTCTCTCTTCCGAACACATTTAATCCCAGATTAAATAAAGCTTCAATTAATCCCATATTAATTTTCTATCTCTTAATTAATCCCAGATTAATTCTAATCGAGTCAACTATCATCGGTGAATCTTTGGGAAGTGACCAAGAGACCTCTGGATATGTTGGCAGTAAATCCGGTTATCGGACTATCCGATAAAGTGAGTACCTCGTACCACGTTCTTATCGATTTACAAGACATGGTTGGCTTCTAGCAAAGCACCGTGCCTACCCAATTCTCCAGAAATATTCTTACTGGAATATACAATCTATGTCAGACGTAGTATACGTAGTATTGCGTATAGCGATCCAGTATCGGATGTCACGTGCAAGGCCTGGGGCTGGAATAGTGTCTGCCCCGTACGAAGCACATATCGAATATCAAGCAACTAGTCTATTTGAATCGGATAACCATGACCTTGTCATATTATCCCGATGGTTGCAACACAATAGAGAACTAGTTCTGAATCCCTGCGTGATCATCATCTCCATATGTCTGAAGTGATACTTCCGTCTTGACATCACATCTAATACATTACGATTCTCAATAAACCCAATAGAGGCGTACACATAACCTGTTAAAGCCCTGGATGACCAAAACCAAAGTTTACTGATTGTCGCAAGTACTAGCGATGCAAGTCTCTGGTTAAGACCAAATACACCTACCCTGAAGCAGACTCCCATAGACACATATACATACTACCAATGGGATTCCGCGGGGTCTATCCAGAGCGAAGCTGTTTTCCGTACCATCGGCAAAACACAACCTCCTATCGCACTTGCATAAGTATCCAATCCTTAAATAAATGAGAACTATGCCGTTATGCCCTCATAATGCGCACAAGTGCAATACTAGTCTATTCCGCATTATCGATGTCCAATCTCGATAATACTACGACTATGGATATTTAATGATTAAACCTTTATGGATTGATACTGTCTCATATCATCTCAATCCGGAACTAATCATAAGTACTTTTACCATTTATATATCAAAGTAAATAAATTACAAAACGGTAAAAGGCAATTTCATTACAACATAGTTAATTTTGTACAAAAACACAATGTCTTTTACAAACAGTGACGCTATGGGTCATAATTGTCTAACATGATTGATAATGAGTTGTCTACCGAATGAATATACGTAGGCGAGAACATGCCAAAGCTGTGAGCTGATATATATTCATGGGGTCACTTTTCACTATTTGTATTTAATTTAATTATTAAATCTTTGTAAATTACAATATTGCATGATTTAGTGGGAGGGGCATTTTTAGATTAAAAATCCATGATCTAATTAATACTTTCGATATTATTTGAAACTGTTTAATTCTGCTAACCGTTTTTTGTAATCTATATGATAAATTTGCGATGGCGGCATAATCGACTAATCCATTTGTGCGTATGTTGGATACGAACAAACTAAAAGGCGTTGAAAACTTTACCGATTGGGATTTGGATTTAAGGATTGTCCTTGAATTTGGAAAGTTGGGATATGTACTTGAGGTCCGCTGCCCCTTGCTGTGTCTGAAGACACAACACCAGAGGAACTACAAGTTTTCCAATCTTGGAAAGACGATGATTTAAAAGTTAAATCATACATTTTAAGTTCACTGGCATCAGAACTCAAGAGGTAATACTATGACATGCCAGATGCGTATAGTATGATGAGGCGATTAAGAGAATCGTATATGAACCAAGAATAAATTGTTGTTTATAAAATTACGATGGAACTGTTCCATGCGCGACTAGAAAAGTGGCAAGCTGTGAGCTTGTATGTTCTTCACTTGATCGATTTGATCGAACAACTGAGGCAACATAATCTCTCTCTGAATGACAATCTCGGAATGAGTGTCATTCTTGGTTCGCTCCTAGTATCTTATCACACAATTTGTTGGACAATTATGACCCATAGCGTTACTATTTGGGAATTTAATCGTATAGGTTCGTTAATAAAGTGTAGTATTTAATTTGGAATTAAATAGCGAATTAGTATTAAATACAAATTGAATTGGATTTAATTTTTTAGTTTAATTTAATTCAAGAATTCGTACTTTGAGTACTTATTCACAAAACGAGTTTGACTTGCGCAAAATCAAATCGTTGTTTGAACATTGGATGGTCACTAATTATCAGATTATTTAATTTGATTAGATTGATTGACAACATGCTTGTGTGAATACATGGTTGCGATGCATGAATAATGTATATCGGATGGATATTAGATGGGTGGGGCAATTTTAGAAATTGTAATAAATTTGATTTATTAATTGGACTTGCGTGTCCAGCCTTTTACCTCCTTATTCTTTGTATTCTCTTCTCACCTATTCCCCTAAATGTAAATGAGGTTTCTTAGAAGTGTAGTGTAACGGGTAGAAGTGATACATGTGCTTGACCGGCTTAAACACACACGTATAACGCAAGCGCACATATCGTTCAAGTAGTATAAAAATATCGATCCCACGAGGACTTAATTCCTACTGTTGTTATTAATTGTTGAATCTATTTATTTACAGATATCTAATTGAGGGATAAGAGAATGATTGCTTGATTGATTTGGTTGATTGTAGTTTTGCAAAATAAATAAATAAATAAAAAGACAAAAGAAAATACTAAGGAAAATAACAAAAGACATAAAGATCTAGGGTTGTGAATCATTCTAATATCATTTAAAAGATGAAGTGGTTATTTCATGTTTGTGTAATAAATCAGTTTACTAACCTGGAACACTAAATTATGCAAAAGCCCCTGTCGATGGTCAGACGCAAATACCCAGTTTAACCCAATTGAACCATATGTCTATGTCAACCAATTATCTGGATTCATTAAGTTTAAGTTCCAATTATGGCTACCCCCGCCCGACAGGTATATGTCTATCCTGTAAGGAAATCTATTAAAGGGTTATCTATCCTCAAGGAAGATCGTGGGCTATTAAGTCTAAGGCTGAAACCTAAAATCCCTATGTCTAGTTCATTTTAGATTTACCACATCAATCTTATTGGTGATCAGACAACAAGAAGCATTAAGCTTAAGACTTAATAAGTAAACCTTTAAATTACCCAAACTATAAAATAACCCTTTATAAACCAGTGATATTAGAATTCATCACAACCCCAGATAACTAACACATAACTAGGGCTAGTAAAAACTTAAAGAGTAAAAGACATAAAGTAAAAATGCTGAAAAGTAAAAGACATAAGGTAAAAGCTGAAAAGTAAAATAAAATAAAATGCTAAGGTAAAAGGAATTACTTTTACTATTTACTTTTTGAGATATCTCCCATAAAATAATATATAAACTTGTGATAAAATTACCAACCGACCAATCTGGCGGTATCCTTTTTAAGTCAATATTTTAAATAGTGAATATATTATTTTTAAGGGAGATTAATCTAAATAGTTTTAGTAAAAGAATTACCTTTCACCCTAGCTGGGGAAGTTACCTCCTCATGGTGAATAGTAAAAACTGTAAAAAGTAAAAAAAAGTAAATTACTATATTAACAAAACGTAATTAAAATTGTTTACAAAACTAAAAACTAAAAAAAAACTAAAAACTAAAAGAAACTAGAGAGAGAAACTCTCTATTTACATCAAAGAGATGAGAGAGAGTGGTGGCCTCTAAAACTGAAATTTTGAGCTGAATTTATAGGCCCTGGTAGGCTCTGGGCGTCGTGACGCTGAAGGTCTTGGCGTCGCTACGCCAGCTTCTGTCGACGTGGCACGCTCTGGTTCGTATGTTTGCAGATTCTGGATAAGATGATAAGGTGACACGTGGCAGAGTGGTTGGGCTTCAATTATTGTGACACGTGGCGGCTTCTGATTGGTCGATGAGATTCTTATCCGCCACGTGTCAGATAAGGATTAGAGACTCAATGATTGATGCTGACGTGGTGCTGACGTGACGACACGTGGCAAAGTGACTGTCGGCACCATAGAATTGCGACACATGGCATGCTGTGATTGGTTGATGATGACGTGGCAGTTTGACTCGGTCAACCTGGTGATGTGGATGATGATGTGGCAATGACGTGGAGTGACACGTGGTGATGGCGACTGTCGGCACCGTAGGATGATGACACGTGGCACAGCGCATGTTAGCAGATCGGTTGTGATGGTGACACGTGGCACGACGCACGTTAGTAAAGTCAAACTTTTCTCAGATTCTGACTTGTGGACCCGGCGCACGTTAGCACTGTTCGGCGCATGTTAGACGTCGCGACGCGGAAAATTACCAAAATGCCATTTTCTTCCAATTTTCACTGTTTTGGCCCAAATCACCTCCAGAGTGTCCTGAAACTTTATTTATCTACAAAATAACACAAAACACATCAAAATGTTCTCAAAACTCAAGAAACTATACAAAATATTAGGTTAAATGAGTGAGAAATAGTGATAGATTTACCACTCATCAGCGCTAGCGGGAGAGAGAAATTGAGAGATTTGATCTAGGATCAATGTGTTAAGTATCCATCCGCATATCATTATTATTTATTTATACGCACTTTATTATATGTTTAGAATGCATGTTTAAGGGTGTATGATGATGAGACCTTAACAAAGATAATAAATTGGTTGCCAATTTGCACGCGAAAAACCCTCGCAAAATATTAAGCGTTTTTCCTTCCATTGAGTGATTCTTACTCAAGATCCGAGACTGACATTGGCTTGTTGGCCAACGTCAAGACCTTTGTCCGTTGAAGATGTGTTTGAATCACGAGAGCTTTGTTCCATATTGGTGTCTTGTCCAAGTTGTGGTTTGTTGGCCAGAGTCAAGACCACTTCTTGTCCATCGACATTGATTACGAAGCTTTCCATGGTCAATGGGTCGCCCTTAACTGGGATCACTAAGTTTGTTGTGCCAAAGCCAAGGCTTAGTTGATTCAGAGGAAAAAGGTTAGGTAATAAATTGGATGTATTGGCATATATAAGATATATGTTTCGAACTTGGATGTCCCCCTACTGGATCTAGGAATTGGATTGGATCCAATTGATCTTAGAGATCTACCTAGTTAATTATCATACAATTTGTTGGCCAAAGTCAAGATTGTGTGATATTTAACGGGATCCTAGCCCGCTAGGAAACACGATTTCCCGAGTACTCGACAGAGGGTTAGAGGCTCGCCGAAAAATAGCGGGAGGCAAGAATTGAATTTGTAATATTCGTTCAATTACTTGCCATACACGCTCAACACAAATATCATTCGTCAAATAAATTAAATGTTAGTTGGACTAATATTTAAACGTTGTTTTAATTAATAGTTGGACTATATTCAAACAATTCATTTATAGTTGATTTTATAATTGGATTATAGTAATCAATATAATTGATTTTAATCTATTAAATTATAGTTGATTAAATAGTTGACTATTGTAATCATTATAATAATAGTACCGAAATCGTTGATTAAATAGTTGGACTATTAAAATCAAGATAAAATTGAAAGATTGACATTTAAAACATAATCCTAGGGAAAATGTATTTAAATGGTTTAATTTTCAAATTGGAAAATAATAAGTTACTTTATTTGATAAAATAACATATTATGCCTAAGCCCAGAGTTAAGCAAATAATAGAGCATAATCTTTGGAAGATTTATGTAATGATAACTTAAGTGCTTAATCCATTTAGCTTGTTGCAGTAGACTTCTTAATTTCTGAATCAGAACTAAGGATTAGATCCTTAAAGTATGATAAAGAAATTGAAGGATCTTCATAAATCTATACTTAGATTTTAGAAGTACTAAAATTGCAACATTAGCTCTTGGAGGTTAATGACTATTCTCAAGGAGACAAAGTCAAAATTTACAATAGGCAAGTATCGCAAGGCGCACCTTACTTCTGAAATATTGAAAAGGGCAAAGGAAAAATCATTATAATCTTCTGGGAAGAAAAATGACATATCCCAAAATGTCTGCCTAAATGTGGCAAACGGGATTGCGGAAGCGTGACTGCCATTTGAACAAAGAAGACATGAAGGAATTGAAGATGGTGCAAGGCTCCGACTTCAAATATGTTTGTCAAGATTATGTTCATTACTAGTATTGAAATTGGATTTTAAATACTTAGTGTGGTACATAAAATATATGTATTGATGTTCAGAATCTGTTATGAACAGGATACTGACTTCAATAGAGATTTAATCTGTGAATCGAAAACGGGACGAAGGTCGCTGTTTTAACCGTAGATACCTAAGTTTAGGAACTACCTTCGGGGTGTGTACTTAAATTAGGAAACTGTTATAATGTGACTAGTTTGACTAGAACCATTATCTCTATATCAGTGTTTGACCCGTTGCGGGTGAACCTTTATATTCTAGAACACTAAAGTGTTTCATTATATAAAGATGATATTGAGATAAACACATTAGATGTGAATAACAGAATTTATATTTTGAATATAAATAAATCTCAAATGTATCACATGACAAACAAATAGCTCAAACTGATTTGATTAGAAGAAATTAATTGTGGCATTGTTGTATGGGACACAATTAAACAAGAATCGTATATCCACACTTTCGAAGAGTGGGTACTCGGACTAATTTGATTCCATTCAAATAAAGTCTACGAATCTAGTTTATTAGGCAAAGTGCCTAAAACACTATTTACTTGGTAAAAGTGCAAATGCCACCGATCTGTAAGCCCTAGTTCATAGTGAAGCAAGTGGGCCCATATCTAGCTAGGCTAGAGGTGGATATGAATATTTCGTGACCTTTACG
Source organism: Zanthoxylum bungeanum (assembly GCA_019454045.1). Classification (NCBI taxonomy): domain Eukaryota; kingdom Viridiplantae; phylum Streptophyta; class Magnoliopsida; order Sapindales; family Rutaceae; genus Zanthoxylum; species Zanthoxylum bungeanum. The sequence goes on from SKCR01044181.1 coordinate 73,316, forward strand.
GATGTGGCATCACGTTATGGTTATGTGTTTCTTTTGAAGAAACACAAATCGGAAACTTTTACAGTTTCGACACGAAATAGACAAACAGATCGGCTAAAGTATTAAACCTTCACGGTTAGACCGTAATGGAAAATACTTAAGCAATATGTTTCTAATATACTTGAAAGAGTAAAGTATTCTTTCAAAGAGGACTCCTCCCGGAACACGTCAGTTTGACGGTGTGTCCGAACCTATAAACCAAATTTTATTGGACATGATAAGGTTAATCATGAGTCGCTCTGAGCTACCATTTCCTTCAACGGATTAGCATTAACAGTGCAGAACTTATTTTGAATTAGGTTCTATTAAACTCTGTTAGACAAATTTCATATTAGATATGAACGGGAAAGAAACCGGGTTTCTCAATCCTGTAAATTTGGGATGCTAGTCATATGTTTGGATGATACCAAACTAAAACCCAAATTGGATAAGTGCCAATTGTAGGTTATCTTAGGGATACCAAAGTATAGTACTTGTACATCTCACAAGAGAACAATGTAATTGTTGCTCGCCATGCGGTTTTCCTAAGAGGAATACCGATATGCAGTGGTAAGTGGGAGGATAGTAAAACTCGATGAAAATCGGAGTAATATTGTTCAAGGCACCGAATCCTTAATGGAACACATATAGTTCATAAAGGATGAAACTATACCAGTAATCTTCGAATACACAAGAATCGCGTAGATCAGAGAGAGTCAGAAAACAACCTGGGGTATGGGTTTCTGATCTCACCTCATAACGATGTTAATCTTATTGAGGTATACAAACTGACTACGTATGAGGAAGTAATACAAGGTATCGACTCCCTATTTATGGCAAAGTACCATGAGTCGGAAATGGATTCCATGTATATCAACCAGTTTGGATACTAGTTGATGTACCGCAAGGCATTTTGCCTAATGGTACTATAAGTCTTCAAGGAAGACGTACATGGATGGCAACATACCAACTAATAAAGCTAGGCTTTTAGCGGAAAGATATCGTTATCAACATTATGTTGATTACGATTCACCTTTTATATGTTGCCACGGTTAATCCATTTGGATAATACTTGCTAAAGCTGCATGTTTCATTCATGAAATATGTCAGCTGAATGGGAAAATCGCTTTCCTTAAAAGGAAACCATTTGGAGGATGTTTACAACATCCTATCGGATTTGTCGTACTAAAACTAGCAGACAAGGTTTGCAGGTTATTCGATCCATGTTTGGATTGAAGCAAGCATTAGGTTCTTGGAATTATCGTTTTGATGTAATCATAATAGTTTATGATTTAATTCAAAACGAAATGATTCTTGTGTATGTAAGAGGGTTAGTGGGAGCGCACTGACAGTGGCTGTCCTATAGATAATAATAATATGTCATTCTTGGAAATGATATTCCCATAAAACAATCGGTGAAAGCTTGGCTTTCATGCAAAACTCTCCGAGAAACCGTACATTGAAAAATGTACGCGACCTGGTGTCTCATACGCTTTGAGTATATGGATTCACAAACAGGCCAATCCGAGTGATTGTCACTGGATTGATATTAAGAACATACTTAGTATCTTAGAGAACTAAGGATGCTGTCTTATACTATGGAGATGGAGAACTTGAAGTGACTAGGATCACTGTAGCAAGTTTCCAAACCGATAAAGACGACTATAAGTCGCAAAACGATACTATGCAGTTTGAAATAACGGAACAGTTTGCTGGAAATCTTCAAAGCAAGATATTGTTACCGAATAAACAACAAATGCGGGTTATTGCTGCAGCTGAGGCGGCAATAGAAGCCATTTGGATCGATAACAAATCTAATTAGATTAGATATAATTTTGTTAGCAGCTGAGCTAGGCTGCAGCACAGGATAAAGAATTAATGGTCTTATCAACGATCCAGATAAATACTTCGATATTCATCTGATTCGTACGGATCATACATCATGGCGATGTGATGATCGTATAAATCGCATCAGACGATAATCATGCAAATCCGCAGACGAAAGCCTTTTCTCAGCAGTTTGAGCCAACCGTACATAGTTCGGGTGTAAGACACTCGAGTGACTGGCTATAGGCCAAGTGGGAGATTGTTGGACAATTATGACCCATAGCATCACTATTTGTACAGATCATGGTGTTGTTGTACAAATTAACTATGTGACAAATGAGATTGCACTCTTATCATTTGTGATTAGATCACCTAGATGTATAAATGATAGGAGGTCCCTATGATTTGTTCCTTGATTGAGAATGATATGAGACAGTATCAGTCCACGAAGGATAAATCATTAAATATCCCTGGTCAGAGTATTATCGAGATTGGAGATCGATAAATACGTAAAAGAATAGTATTACACTTGTGCGCGTTGTGAGGGCACAACGGCATAGTTCTCATATATTTGGGTATAGGATACTCATGCAAGTGTAATAGGAGGTTGTGTTTTACCGATGGTACGAGAAACAGCTTCGCTCTGGATAGACCCCCTCGGAATTCCATTGGTAGTATGACTATGTGTCTATGGAAGTCCGAAATCAGGGTAGGTGTATTTGGTCTTAACCTGAGACTTGCACCGCTAATACTTGCGACAATCAATATACTTTGGTTGCGGTCGTCCAGGGCTTTAACATGTTCTGTGTATGCCTATGCTGGGTATATTGAGAATCGTAGTGTGTTGGGTGTGATGTCAAGATGGAGGTATCACTCCAGTCATAGTGGAGATGATGGTCACGTAGGATACGAGACTGGTTCTCTTAAATGCTGCAGCTATCGGGATATTATGACAAGGTCATGTATATCCGATTATAGAGATTGGTTACCAGACTTCCGACATGTGCTTTGTACGGGGCAGACACAATTCCAGCCCCAGGCCTAGCACGTGATCATTCGATACTGGATCGACATACACAATACTACGTATACTACGCCTATTATAGATCCTTTATTCCTGTAAGGATATTTCTGGAGAATTGGGTAGGCAAGGCGCTTTGCTAGAAGCCAACCTTGTCTTGTAAATCGGTACAAACGTAGTACTAGGTACTTACATGTTCGGATAGTCCGATGACCGAATTTACTGCCAACATATCCGGGGATCTCATGGGTCGCTTCCCAAAGATTCACCGAAGATGTATGACTCGCACTCTAAATTAATCTGGGATTAATTAGCTGAGAGAGAGAATAAATCTGGGATTAATTGCAGAGATATTTTATCTGGGATAAAATATCATTTAAAGAGAGATAACGATTAATTTGGAATTAATCGATAGATTAATATATTCGATATATTAAACGAAATTGGATTTCGACGCGGAATTAAAATTAGATTTTAATTCGGGCAAACCAATTAATTTAGAATTAATTCGTTAGCGACGTGAATAGTGATTTCGCTAGGCGTAATCATTTAATTACATCGCAACGGAAAATTCGTTAATTTGGAATTAGCGAACCCGAGCCCAGGATTATTTATGAGTGCATTCGCATTTCGAATTCGAGTGCGGCACGCAAGTCAAATCAAGCGTCAAATCGCTAGTCGCATCAAGCGTCAAATCATTAGTCACTTTGAGTGATGTGACAACTTGTCACTTGATTTGATAGATTGATGGTGGTTGTTGGCATTAATTGGTTTGATTTTTTAAAGCCAAAATTTGGTATATGATTTTGGAAATTAATTACCAAAAACACAACACATTTTTATCATCTCTATCTCTCCAAATTCTCCTCTCTCTTTCGGCATTCACTGCCATTTCTTCACTGGTTTTTTTCTTGGCAGAAACCGTGAGCTAGGGAAGCTTAGAGTCGTGATTTTATGGTAAGATCGGGAGTTCTAGCACACTACGAAGTCATGCGAAGGTGATAGGGAAGTCCACCCATGAGCCGGGAATCGTTTGACGAAGCTTGGAGCTTGTTCGAGGACATCAATGGTCGAATTCTTGGGGGAGGAAATCAGCCACTGCCGAGCAGTCCATAGAGGTAGAAAATGAGTTTTGTTGCTTGCCGCGTCGCTCAACCGATCGATGTGAGTATTCTGCAACTTCGTTGATTTGTATTCGCACTTATTTCATGCTTGTTTAATGATCTTGGGACCTTAGCAAACACCAACACAATTCGTAATATATTTCAACATGAATGAGATTATTTGTTCCTACCATGAACTTCATAGGATGCTGATCACAGTGGAAGAAGACTTAAGGAAGGGAGTACTGATTCACCCTCCGAAACCTACTTCACTTTCTGCTTCTTCCCAGGCCAGGCCAAAGGGACCGAAGACGAAAGCGAAGAAGAAGGGTTTCGGTCCTCCACCGCAATGAAAGATAGCTAAGCCCAAGAGGCTGTCTGAAGACAAATGCCATCATTGCAGCGAAGTCGGGCACTGGAAAATGAACTGTTCTGACTACATCGCCCAGATAATGAGAGAGAGCATCTACATCAGATATATTTATTTTTCCAGTTATTAATATCTCACTAGCTTGTGAAGCTGTTACATCCAGCTGGATTTTGGATTCTGCTTATCCTGTTTACATTTGCAATTTGTTACATGTGCTGAAGGAAAGTAAGAAGCTGAAGCCTGAAGATATGCAGTTGCGTTTTAGGAGTGGAGGCTCTCAAGATGCAGTTGCAGTGAGAGTATGCGAGATTCCCTTGTCGAATGAAAGCCTTTTGTTAAATGATTGCTATGATGTGTAGGAAATATTATATATTTTTTTTTGTACTAGATACAGAAGGTTATCATGTTAATATTAAGAACTGTTCTTTATATTTATATGATCAACGTAATATTCAGATCCTCAGTTGTCCAAATGAGCATGGTCATTACACATTCCATACTTCTAGAGATATTTTGAATACTAGGATTAATAAACGTAGTTTGCCTATAGTTAATAATATTGAACTTTGGCATATGAGGCTAGGTCGTATAGGCGTGAAACGCCTTACCCAATTTGTTAGGAATGGTTTGATACCAGATCTCACCTTTGAACCATATCCAACTTTTGAATCATGTATTCATGGTAAGATGACCAAAGCCCCATTTTCTGGTGTTGGACACCACACCACTAACTTACTGGAACTCGTACATTCTGTTGTGTGTGTTCCACTAAGTCAGACTGCTGACAGTGATTATTTATACTTTGTTACCTTTACCGATGATCTATCACGGTACGATTATGTCTATCTGATGAGACATAAATCAGAAACCTTTGAAAAGTTCAAAGAGTTCCGTAATGAAATAGAAAAACAGACTGGTCAATATATTAAATGCTTACGATCTGATCGAGGCGGTGAATATATGAGTAGTGAGTTCATGGATTATATGAAGGAGAATGGAATTCTCGCTCAATATACTCCTCCAGGTACTCCACAGGACAATGTAATGTCTGAGAGGAGAAATCAGACTTTATTGGATATGGTCTGATCTATGTTGAGTTTTACAGATTTGCCTTATTTTTTATGGGGCTACTCTCTTTTAACAGCTGCACATCTTTTGAATAAGATTCCTTCAAAAGCTGTTCCTATGACTCCATATGAGATATGGACCAATAGGAAGCCAAATCTTAATTAAGTTAAGGTTTGGGGTTGTCCTGCCTATGTCAGGATGGCTCAGCAAGATAAGCTTTCGCCTCGAGGGAAAAAGTTTAGGTTTGTTGGATATCATTCGAATACAAAGGGATATATGTTCTATGATACCGAGCATCGAAATATGTTCGAAGCTCGCTTTGTAAAATTTCTAGAGGTAGAATTTTTTTCAGAAGGTTGTAATCATAGACAGGTTGAACTTGATGAAGTCCAACCTAAAAATAACGAACCAACGGAGGAACCTGAAGTTGAAGTAGATGAAGAACCTTCAACACACACACTTTGTAGGTCACAAAGGGTATCTAGACCTCCTGAATGCTTGTATTTTATACAAGAAAAAAGTCTTGATGTTCTTAGTTGAAGAGACTGACCTTTTTACCTATAGAGAATCGATGTTGGATATCGACTCCATGAAGTGGCAAGATGCCATGAAATCCGAGTTAGACTCAATGAATGAGAATCAAGTTTGGGACTTGGTTCCGCTTCCCGAAGGAATTGGTCATATCGGTTGTAAATGGGTTTACAAGTGGAAGCACATGCCTAATGGAAATATTGAAACCTATAGGGCTCGAATGGTAGTAAAAGGTTACACGCAGCGACCTGGCGTCGACTACGATGAAACTTTTTCGCCAGTAGCAATGCTTAAGTCTATTAGGATTTTGCTTTTTATAGTTGCTTATCATGATTATGAGATTTGGCAAATGGATGTCAAAACAGTTTTTCTAAATGGATTTCTTGATGAAGAAATCTATATGGAACCGCCAGAGGGTTTTGCATCCGGTGAGAACTCGGGTGTGGTATGTAAGCTTAAGAAGTCCATTTATGGACTTAAACAAGCTTCACGAAGTTAGAATCTTCGATTCGATGAGATTATTAGATTATCTGGTTTTCTCAAGAATTTGGAAAAATCCGGTGTGTATCAGAATGCCAGTGAGAGTATGGTGATATTTTTAGTCCTCTATGTTGACGACATCCTAATCATTAGGAATGATAGAGGGATGATGCAAGGTGTCAAAGCTTACCTCTGTAAGAATTTCTCCATGAAGGACCTGGGTGAAACTTCCTATATTTTAGGTATAAAACTCTATAGAGATAGAGAAAAGAAGCTGATTGGGTTATCCCAATCAACGTACATAGATAAGATCTTAGAACGGTACAATTTTGGTAACTATTAGATTACAAATATAACGTTCAGACATAGGATTCATCTTTCAAATAAGATGTGTCTGCAAATAGAAGATGAAGAGGTTAGAATGTCTAACCAACATTATGCTTCGTGTTTGGGTAGCATAATGTATGTCATGTTATGTACTATGACTGATATCAGTTTCGCTGTGAGTGTAACTAGTAAATATCAGTCCAATCCAGACAATGACCATTGGATGGCCATTAAACATACCTGAAGTATCTTAAAGGTACTAAGGATAAGTTGATTATATATGAAGGAAATAAACTACAAGTTAATAGGTATGCGGATTCCGACTTCCAATCGGATCCCGATGACAGAAAGTCTACATCTGGATTCGTCTTTACCCTGGAAGAGTTCCAAATAGGGGTCAACAGCTGATTTCACCACATAGGCGGAATACATTGCAGCTTCTGAAGTTGCAAAGGAGGTCGTATAAATTAGGAACTTCATCACAAAATTGGGAGTGGTCCCAAGTATCGAGAATGCGATTCTCTTATACTGTGATAATATTGGAGCCATTGCGCAAGCAAAGGAACCAATTGCGCATTAAAAGTCGAAACATATGGAACGCAAGTACCACATCATTAGAGAGATTTTTTGTCGCGATGGGATATTGTCGTGTGTAAGGTACCGAGTGAAGAAAATATAGCAGACCCGCTTAGAAAGGCTATGTCTCTGAAGTTATTTGGCACTAGAGCAAGTGAGAGATTTTGTTAGGGTTGGTGCTCAGAGCGTCAATTCCCTGTTGTATTTCCTTGTAAATACTATTGTAAATGTTTTATTATGAATAAAATAAGCAGTTTCTATAATATAATATATCTCTTTATATGGTAAAGATGTATTTGACCTTAGAATGATTAGTTATGATACAGTTACAAAAGCGTCACAACTGACATTGAGTTATATCATGACGTTGTCATTCTTAGACTGTTCCTGGTCAAGGTTTACACTACTTGGTCAGTAATGTAAACCCGTTGAGACCGGTACATGTCATATACTGGAATAATGGATTCTAATGGTTTCTCAATGAACTATCAGTCTTGGAGACTCGTATAGACATGTAGGTGTTTGTAGCGGATAAACACTGAATGACTCACCGAAGATTCTTAATGGATGGTACACCAACGAAAATAAGAATCTTCTCGGGTTGAGTAGCATAAGTGATTCTTCGACTTGAGATATAACTGTGGGCACATGAGACATCTTCCAAACTTAGATGGCAGTCACGTCACCGATCTATTTAGATCAGACCTCCACATGTTCGTTGGGTGTGGACAGATCCTTAGGGTGTTCTGTGTGTGTCAAGATAGGATCCATCAGTTCTTTATACAGAGCATATGACAAGATCCAGGCCGACAACAAAGCAAAATACCTATTACAAGTACCAGAAGGGCCAATTACGAGGCAGAGGACCAAAAGACTCAGAGAAACAATGACATAATTAGTTCAGAGTTTTATGGCCGATTATAACAAACAATGACAGGATTAGTTCAGATTTTTATGGCCGATTATACTGTGGTTCTATTTTTATTTTCGTTATTTGTTATTTTCGTTTCAGTTCTTGTTGGATCTTGTTTCTGTTTTCGTTTTGTTTATTTCTGGATCTGGTTTTGTTGTGTTCTGCATATCGGTTCATCTTTTATCATTTTCCAGTTCTGGGTTTTTGTTGTTGTTCTTCATATCAGTCCGTAATCTTTGTTTATTTCTGGATCTGGGTTGTGTAGTGTTTTTCATATAGTTCGTCATATACATTATGTTCTTTAGCATATATTGAAGATATAAGCATGTTCTTTGGCGGCTGTGTGATTTGTTTCTAAAACCCTAGTAAAGTGTGAAAAAAAAGAAAAAGGGAATAAACCATCAGATTCAGACTCTGAAATCAGACCCTGAAACTTAGCCTCTGAAATCAGACCCTGAAACTTAGCCTCTGAATTCAGACCCTGAAATCAGACCCTGATCAGACTCTGAAATCAGACCCTGACCAGTAGCCTCTGAAATCAGACCCTGACCAGAAGCCTCTGAAATCAGACCCTGACTAGTAGCCTCTAAAATCAGACCCTGAAAACCAACCTCTGAAATCAAAACCTAAATCACCCTCTGAAATCAGAACCACAGTATCAGCATATGATGTTATAAAAAAAGAGTAAAAAAGTGAAATTTTTTGGTTGAATTTAGTTTGTTCCATATTATCATTTAGGTGCCCGTGGAGGGTACTCCATCAAAATTTCTATAGAGGCGCCAAATTTTCTCCCGAAATTGCATACGATCGTGAATTTGCATGCTTATTTTTTTTCCATTGTGCGAATTGTTTACTTCTTTATTGTAATTACTCTAGCTTAAGTATTATTGATTGAGTCTTCGTCATTGCTATTCATGTTCGCATTTTGTTTCTCCTGCCCTATATATATATATATATATATTATTGGGTCTGTTGTGTTTCATGCTATCTTGAGGACTGCACTTGGTTTTGTATTCTTGGATTGAATGTGATTCACATTTGAATTGAGGAAGAACTCAAGAGTGGTAAAAGGCAGTGATTGTGAGCACAGTATCGGGTAAAAGCCAATAGAGTGAAAACACGAGTGGAGTGATATCATTCGAGTGTAAACACGTGAGATTGTGAGGATATACATGTTTGCTTTACTTTCTTGTTATTTCTAATCTGTTTGTTTAGTGTTGAGATGGCAGGTCTAACCACTAATGAAAAGCTTGAGGCTTTGGATAGGAAATTTACAGATATGATGGAGAACATGAATATTGCTTTGGAGAGATTGTCCAAGAGTGTAGAGAGTATTCAAACTGGTAGCGGTCCCAGAGCACCACCACCCCAGCATATACCACCACCTCAGAATGTACAACCACCTCATAATGTGCCACCTCATCATGTACCACCACAGTATATGCCGCCAGATGAAGAGGAAGCTGAAAATGAGTTTGATGATTCTGATGGTCTTGATGATGTTGAGAAGAGATTTCAGCCTGAGCATGATAGGATGCCTAATAAGAGGTTTGATAGGAGGAATGATAAGAGGGATAGACGGTTTGATGATAGAGGTGAATTTGATGCCAGAAGAGGGGATTATGATAGGATGGGATATGGTAGACGAGGAGATATAGATGGTGATCTAGGTAGCATCAAGATCTAGATACCAACATTCCACATCAAGAATGATCCTGAAGTTTATTTTGAATTGGAAAATAAAATAGAATTGATTTTCAAATGTCATCACTACTCAGACGAGAAGAAGATCAATCTGGCAGCAATTGAGTTTACCGATTATGCTATGATTTGGTGGGATCAGCTTGTCTCTACTCGGAGGAGAAATTATGAGAGACCAGTTCAGACATGGGCAGAACTTAGAGGTCTCATGAGAAAGAGATTTATACCCAGCCATTACTATAGAGAATTGTATCAGAAACTACAACATCTGTATCAGGGGACCAAGAGTGTTGAGGACTATTACACCGAGATGGAAGTTGCCATAATCAGGGCAAATGTAGTTGAGGATGCTGAAGCTACTATGGCACAGTTTATAGGGGGCTTGAATAGAGAGATTGCAAACATGGTGGAGTTGCATCACTATGCTGATTTAGAGGATATGCTTCACATGGCTATCAAGGTAGAAAGACAACTCAAGAAAATGTCAACATCCAGATTTGGTACTCAGGCTACTTCTGCATGGAAGGGAAAATGGGTTCCGAATGAGAAGCGAGATGGAGGCTTTGACAAGCCTAGAGGCGAGTTCAGTGGAGGCTTTAATAAGCCTAGGGACCTAGTGCCAAGGGTAAAGAGGCTGCAGAACCGAGCAAAACTAGACCAAAACCTGAGGGTGCATCTACTAGAACTAAAGATGTAAAGTGTTTCAAATGTTTGGGCATGGGACACTATGCTTCACAATATCCTAATAGGCGTACCTTAGTGACTGATAAAAAGAGTGGAGAGGTGTACTCTACCAATAGTGAGGTTGAGGAGGAGATGCCAGAGTTGAAGGATGCTAGTGACCATGAGGGAGCTGCATACCCGCTGAATAACTTATCCTTAGTTGTCAAGCGTGCTTTGAGTGCACATGTTGTAGAGGATGAGAGTGTACAGCAGAGGGAGAACATATTCCATACCAGGTGCCGTGTGAATGGCAAATGGTGTAGTATGATCATATATGAGGTTAGTTGTACTAATGTTGCTAGCACAGCTTTGATTGAGCGATTGGGGTTGAGTTGCTTGAGACACCCGAAGCCTTACAAATTGCAATGGTTAAATATTTATGGGGAAATAAGTGTGACAAAGTAGGTATTGTTGAGCTTTACCATTGGGCTATACACAGATGATGTCCTATATGATGTGATACCGATGCATGCAGGACATATTCTTTTGGGCAGACCGTGGCAGTTTGATAAGAAGGTTATTCATGATGGGTTCAAGGACAAGTACTCTTTTCAGCTTAAGGGAAAACCCATTACATTATACCCACTTACACCTGCACAAGTCCATGAAGATCATGTTAATTTGAAACTTGAGCGTGACAAAGAGAGAGCGAAGGGAAACACCACATTGGGTGAGACTAGTGAGAGTGATGTATCTGGAAAGAAAAATACGGCCAAGGTCGTGGGAGTTCCCAAGGGGAATGTGAGTGCACGTGAGGGGGAAACAAAAGGGAGAGTTAAAAAGCATTTCTATATGGGTGAGGGTGAAGCGAGGAAAGCGTTCAAGGCTAGCAAGCTCATACTATGGTTAGTATATAAGGAGTCTCATATTTATTTTACTAACACTGACCTTTTGCTTCATGTGTCTATTTTATCTCTTTTTCAGGATTATAGTGACGTACTGACAGAGGACATACCTAGTGGGCTTCCACCCATTAAAGGTATTGAGCACCAGATAGACTTCATACATGGGGCAGTCATTCCTAATAGACCGGCTTATAGGAGCAATCCCGAGGATACAAAGGAGATACAAAGGCAAGTACGAGAGTTGATGGACAATTTGTATGTAAGGGAAAGCATGAGTCATTATGCAGTACCAGTGCTTCTAGTTCTTAAGAAAGATGGGAGGTGGCGTATGTTCGTTGATTGTCGAGCTATCAACAATATTACGGTAAAGTATCGTCACCTAATTCCTAGACTAGATGACATGTTGTATGAATTGCATGGTTCCAAAATTTTTAGTAAGATTGATTTAAAGAGTGGATACCATCAAATTTGCATGAGAGAGAGAGATGAGTGGAAAACTACATTTAAGACTAAGTATGGCTTGTATGAATGGTTAGTTATGCCATTTGATCTTTCAAATGCACCTAGCACATTTATGAGATTGATGAATCATGTTATGCGTGCATTTTTAGGTAAGTTTGTTATGGTTTATTTTGATGACATCTTAGTTTACAGTAAAACAGTAGATGAACATGTTATGCATTTGAAGCATGTTCTTGATGTGTTAAGGCAGGAAAAACTGTATGCTAACTTTGATAAGTGCACTTTTTGTATGGATAAAATTATTGGACAGTTATGACCCATAGCGTCACTATTTGTACAGATCATGGTGTTGTTGTACAAATTAACTATGTGACAAAGTAAATTGCTCTTTTATCATTTGTGATTAGATCACCAAGATGTATAAATGATATGAGGTCCTTATGATTAGTTCCTGGATTGAGATGATATGAGACAGTATCAATCCACGAAGGTTTAATCATTAAATATCCCTAGTCAGAGTATTATCGAGATTGGACATCGATAATGCGGAAAAGACTAGTATTACACTTGTGCGCGTTGTGAGGGCATAACAGCATAGTTCTCATATATTTGGGTATATGATACTCATGCAAGTGTAATAGGAGGTTGTGTTTTACCGATGGTACGGAAAACAGCTTCGCTCTGGATAGACCCCTCGGAATTCCATTGGTAGTATGACTATATGTCTATGGAAGTCCGAATCAGGGTAGGTGTATTTGGTCTTAACCTGAGACTTGCACCGCTAATACTTGCGACAATCAATATACTTTGGTTTTGGTCATCCAGGACTTTAACAGGTTCTGTGTACGCCTCTTCTGGGTATATTGAGAATCGTAGTGTATTGGGTGTGATGTCGAGATGGAAGTATCACTCCAGTCATAGTGGAGATGATGGTCACGTAGGATACGGAACTGGTTCTCTTATGTACTGCAGTCATCGGGATAATATGACTAGGTCATGATTATCCGATTATAGAGAACTAGTTACCAGAGATCCGATATGTGCTTCGTACGGGGCAGACACATTTCCAACCACAGGCCTTGCACGTGACATCCGATACTGGATCATAATACGCAATACTACGTATACTACGCCTGATATAGATCACATATTCCTGTAAGGATATTTCTGGAGAATTGGGTAGGCATGGCGCTTTGCTAGAAGCCAACCTTGTCTTGTAAATCGGTATAAACGTAGTACTAGATACGTACGTGTTTAGATAGTCCGACGACCGAATTTACTGCCAACATATCTGGGGATCTCATGGGTCGCTTCCCGAAGATTCACCGATGATGTATGACTCGTACTTTATTAATCTGAGATTAATTAATGAGAGTGATAAAATTAATCTGGGATTAATTACAGAGATATTTTATCTGGGATAAAATATTAATAAAAGAGAGAAAACGATTAATTTGGAATTAATCGATAAAATAATATATTCGATATATTATATGAAATTGGATTTCGACGTGGAATTAAAATTAGATTTTAATTCGGGCAAACGAGTTAATTTAGAATTAATTCTTTAGCGACGTGAATAGTGATTTTGCTAGGCATAATTATTTAATTACGTCGCAACGGAAAAATTCGTTAATTTGGAATTAGCGAACCCGAGCCCGGGAGTGTTTGCAGGCGCACTCGTATTTCGAATTCAAGTGCGGCCCATAAGTCACATCTAGCGTCAAATCACTAGTCACATCAAGCATCAAATCACTTGTCACTTTGAGTGATGTGATGTCAAGTCACTTGTGATGTGAATAGTTGATGTGGGTTGTTGAATTCATTTAATGCATTTTTGCCTCCAAAAATTTGTTGACTTTTTGAAAGCCATTTCACAAATTTTGGTATATGTTATTATTGATTTTGGAAATCAACTTTAACCTAACACATCTAACTCTCTCATTCCCCTCTCTCTTTGCTCACGGCCTATGGCCTTTTCTTCTCATTTTTCTATCAAAAAACCGAGAATGAAGAAGAAGTGCAAGAGTGATTTTTATGGCAAAAAATTACCAAGTGCTAGCACACATCCGGAGTCTTGCAAAGGTGATAGGGAACCGCACTTGTGAGCTTGGAATCACAACACAAAGCTTGGAGCTTGATGGTGGTGATGGCCGAATTTCACAAGGACAACAAGGAGCAAAACCGAGAGCTTCAAGGGAGCTTGGAGGAATTTTGTTCAACGCATCGCTAAGCCATTCAATGTAAGTATTCCGCAACTTCTTTGTTGTATTCACATGATGTTTCTATGCTTAAAATGATCCTTGGGACCTTAGAGAAACCCAACAATGGTATCTTGAGCCAATATTGAGCATGAAACTTTTTAGGGTTAAAATTGGGTAAAATCAATTTGAGCATGATTTGATGAAATTGTTTGATTAAGTATGCTTGAATGATGTTTAATTGAAGTTTTATTGGATCAATTTCATGAAAATTTGATTGGATCAATTTTTGCCCAAAACGTAGGCTTGGCCGAATGTATATGGATGCCCTAAGTCATGGTATTTTGTGTTTTTGATCATTGGATGAGTTGGAAAACATAGGGTAATGTTGATTTAAGATTCAATTGGATTGGATTTAAAGTTGGACACAAAAACCCCTAAATGCCGTGACATACATAGCATGAAAATGAGTTGATTTTTGATTAAAATGTGTTGGACATGTTTTGATGTTAATGAGCATAATTAATTAGGCTAATTGATGTTTTGGAAATGTTAATTTGGGTAATTAATTATGGAATACACTTTGGTTAATTAGATTATAAAATTTGGAATTTTGATAATTTAATTAATTGGGCCTATTTTGGAAATTGGGCTTAAAAGTTGTAATTGGGCTTTAATGGGCTTGGTTGTACCAAGATTGGTTTAGGCAAATTGGTTGGATCCAATTGGGCCCAAAACCATTTCCATAAAGTCCAATTATGACTAATGGACCTTTAATATTTAATTGGGCCTAATGGGCCTAAATTGGTTTCTTGGCAAATAAGGGCGATTCCTTAAATAGGCTTTGGTAATTGGGTTTGACCCAAATTGACCAAAAGTCCATGCCTTAGAAATTAATTAAAATCTCATTGGACTTTAATTAAATGAACATTGGATGTTAATCGGGCTTTGAGACCCGTAACAGTTAGATTTAGAATCTATGTCGTAAAGGTTTGTTAATAAAGTGTAATATTTAATTTGGAATTAAAAAGTGAATTAGTATTAAATACAAATTAAATTATATTTAATGTTGTAGTTTAATTTAATTCAAGAATTCGTACTTTGAGTACTTATTCGCAAAACGAGTTTGACTCGAGCAAAATCAAATCGTTGTTTGAACATTGGATGGTCAATAATTATCAGATTAATTAATTGGATTAGATTGATTGATAACATGCTTGTGTGAATACATGGTTGCGATGCATGAATAATGCATATCGGATGGATATTAGATGGGTGGGGCAATTTCGGAAATTGTTGTAATAAATTTAGAATTTATTAATTGGACCTGCGTGTCCAGCCTGTTGGTTTCTATTAAGGTCCAGGATCGATTATAAACATGAAATAATGTGCGAATAACAATCGAGAAGTTGCGGAATACTTACATCGATCGGTTGAGCGACGCGGCAAGCAAAAAAATTTCAGATTCTGCTCCTTGACAGTGGCGTGAACTGCAGTGGGTGTGCTCACTGTTTTGGTTTCGTTTTGGCTCCTTCGTCAAGCTCCAAGCTTCGTCGAACGGTTCCCGGCTCATGGGTGGACTTCCCTATCACCTTCGCACATCTCGTAAGTGTGCTAGCACTTGTGATTTTGCCACAAAATCACACTCCAAGCTCCCCTACTGCTCACGGTTTTGGAAGAATCCAGTAAGCTATTTTGTGCCCCTTGGGCGTGAACAAGAAGAAAGAAATGGGAGAGAGAGAGTTGTGTTTGGTTTGAGAAATTTGTGTATCTTATACACACATGTGAATTTCACATGCATTTCACTTGAATTTGCCTTTCAAAAAGCAAACCATTAAAGCCATAAATGGCACCAACCACACACATCACTTCCATCAGTCATGAATAGTGACTTGCGTCAATCACTCAAAGTGAAAGACATCCATCACTTGATTGACGATTGATGTGACGCTAGATCCGACTAGCGATTCGATGCTTGATTTGATGTGCCGCACTCGAATTCGAAATGCGAATGCGCTCGCAAATAATCTCGGGCTCGGGTTCGCTAATTCTAAATTAACGAATTTTCCGTTGCGTCGTAATTAAATGATTACGCCTAGCGAAGTCACTATTCACGTCGCTAACGAATTAATTCTAAATTAATTCGTTCGCCAAATTAAAATCTAATTTTAATTCCGCGTCGAAATCTAATATCGTTTAATATATCAATATATTAATTTCTCGATTAATTCCAAATTAACCGTTATCTCTCTTTAAAGGATATTTTATCCCAGATAAAATATCTCCGTAATTAATCCCAGATTAATTTTCTCTCTCTTCTATTTAATCCCAGATTAATTTAGAGTGCGAGTTATACGTCATCGGTGAATCTTTGGGAAGCGACCCATGAGATCCCCAGATATGTTGGCAATAAATTCGGTCGTCAGACTATCTGAACACGTAAGTACCTCGTACTACGTTTATACCGAATTACAAGACAAGGTTGGCTTCTAGCAAAGCGCCATGCCTCCCCAATTCTCCGGAAACATCCTTACAGGAATAAAGGATCTGTATCAAGCGTAGTATACCGTAGTATTGCGTATTTCTGTCCAGTATCGGATGATCACGTGCTAGGCCTGGGGCTGGAATTGTGTCTGCCCCGTACGAAGCACATATCGGATGTCTGGCGATGACGGCGTAAACACACACGTATAACGCAAGCGCACGTATCGTTCAAGTAGTATAAAAATATCGATCCCACGAGGACTTAATTCCTACTGTGGTTATTAATTGTTGATACTATTTATTTACAAATATCTAATAAGATGATTGATTGATTTGAAAGGATGATGATTCTAAAAACAAGTAAAAGAAATTGAAAGAAGATTAATGAAGATTAAAACTATATAGGGTTGTGAATTCTTCCAATATTAATTAAAAGATGAAGTAGTTATATCATAGTTGGGTAAATTATTGAATTATTAATCTGGAACACTAAATTATGTTAAAGCCTCTTCCGAATGATCATTTACAAATACCTAGTATAATCCAATTGAACCATATGTCTATGTCATTTTAAGTTTATCTAATCAATTTTATTAATGGCCAATTAATAAAAAGGCATTAAGATTATGACTCAATACAAACTCTTTTAAATTACTCAAACTATAATCTAACCCTTTTAAAACTGGTTATATTAGATTTTATCACAACCCTAGATATTTAATTTAGTTACAATACATAGCTAAAACTAATAAAAACTTAAAAGACATAAAATGAAATTGCTGAAAAGTAATAAAAATAAATAAATGAAATGCTAAGGTAAAAGGAAATAACTTCTACTATATACTATTTAGATATCTCCCAATAATATAATATATAATCTTGTGATATTTTAAACCAACCGTCCGGAATGACGGTATCCTGATTAAGTCAAATTCAAATATACCAGCCATAAGGCGGAACAGAAATATAAATTTAAACCAACCGACCTAGAATGGCGGTATCCTCATTAAGTCAGGTTTAACCAGTTTAAATTGAATAACCAACCGACCTAGAATGGCGGTATCTTTTTATTAATTCAGATTTTAAAGAGTTTATATATCATATTTTAAGGGAGATTAATCTAAAAAGCAAAAGTAAAAGAATTACCTTATTACCTCAGCATGGTGAGGTTACTCCCTCATGGTTGAATAGAATTACTACTACAAAGCGTTAATAAAACTGAATATATGAAGAAAATATGAAGAACTCTCAATTTATTATAAGGATTTCAGAGGAAGAGGTACATTTGAAACTAAAAATTCGAAATCTATTTATAGGCAAAAAATTCTAATTTTTTATTATTATTTTTCTGATTTTTATTTTTTTATTTTTTTTTATTTTATTTTTTTTTTTTGATCGCTGAATTTTCGACACGTGGCATGGTGTGCTAAAAAAGACGGCTCGTTGAATTTTTGACATGTGGCATGGTGGTGCAATTACCAAAATACCCTCGGTGTCGGGACGCCCAAAATTACCAAAAAACCATTTTCGTCAAATTTCACAGTTTTGCTCCAATCACCTCCAGAATATCTTGAAACTTTATTTCAGTGTCGGGATGTCCAAAATTACCAAAATACCCTTTGTGTCGGGACGCCCAAAAATTACCAAAATACAATTTTTGCCAAATTTCACCAAATTTCACAGTTTTGCTTCAAATCACCTCCAGAATGTCCTGAAACTTTATTTATCTACAAAATAACACAAAACACATCAAAATATTCACAAAACTCAAGAAACTATACAAAATATCAAGTTAAATGAGTGAGAAATAGTGATACATTTATCACTCATCACACCCCCAAACCTAACATTTTGCTAGTCCTCGAGCAAATACAAAATAAAATAACATAATAAAATTTAACTAAGCCACTTTCGTAGGGATCACGATTGCATTTAGCATATGCAACAAGCCTTTAAACCCCTAGGTGTCCCTAGTGGACGAGTTGTAGTCTCGTGAGGGTTTATAGCAATGATACCCACAAACATTTTTATAAAAGTAAAAAGGTAGTGAAACTAATGCACACTAAAGCAAAAAGACAAGAGAAATAAAGAAGTTAGTGACTAATCATGTGAAACTTCTACTCCAAGTTATTAGTTGTTTTGTTTCATTCTAAATTACTAAATAAGTAAATTCTCCGATTATTTTTACCATTCTTCATATACACAGCCAAAAAAATATTAAACAACTCATTTTTGCCCACAACGGTCATAAGTACAGTTTATAAGAGAGTAATATTTTTGTCCTAAAGTTCTATCAGATTTCACACCTTGTTGTAGCAATGGAATAATTTTTCTGAATTTTCTGATTTTTTCTTTGATTTTTTTCTTTTTTCTATTTTTTATTTTATACAATATCTTCCATCTATGTAGTGAGCTTTAGGTCGGTGACTCCCAAACCAGTTGGCTTTAGGGCATCAGGTGTTAAGACACCCCTAAGGACTTAATTACTCAGACTTCAGATATATATACATATATATAATTTTTCATCATTTTTTGATCCATGTAACGAGTTTTGGGCCAATGACTCCCAAACCAGTTGATTTTAGGGCACTAGGTATTAAAATACCCTTACAGACTTAATAACTCGGATCTCAGATGTATTTTTTTTTATTCCATCACTTTTTTTTTTGAGATGCTTCTCCAATTAAACTATAGCACTGAATATTACAATCTTTTCAATTTTATCCTATGTCCGTATGTTACGATGTATGTTGATAATATCTACCAACTAAGTATATGAAGATTCATTTTAGTCAGTTTTATGGAGAATTTACAGATTAAATAATTCAAAAGTGAATAAACAAAAATTAACTTGTTTTGAATTAGGTTTGAAATACGTCTCAGGAGTGGAAATTCCTTACACATCTATTTCTTACCAATTTCATCTTTTTAGTCAACATAACAACCACATATTTCTACTAGTCATAAAACTATAATTTACATGTTTTTTTTTTAAAAGGCTCTCGCTGACGAAGGATTGTTCACAACTAGGACTCCCCACTCAAGGGTTCAAGTGACCAAGTGAACGCACCTTTTTTATACCTTATGGTACGTGCCAACGAATTTATGGTGTGTGACTAACTGTCGAATGGACTTCCCGTTGTAGATTCCCCAGAGGGAAGGTGGAGCGAGGCTCACTTAAATACCCAAGCCCCTTAGGCTCTTATCGCTTGTTGTCAGGAATAAACAACGAGTCCTCCAAACTAGTCTGTCACAACACGCTACAAGTGAATGATTATCTAGGTGCCTTCACAGCTTTTCCTTATAGAAAGGTAGTGAGTGAAGGAAGACACCAAACCATCACCTAACTTTAAATATGCCCTTTGTTTTTATTAATTTTTTAATTTTTTTGTATTTTTCGAAAAATTTTGGACTAAAAATAAAAACACAATACAAACAAGTACTATTAACTATTCCTCACCCCCAAACCTAAATGAGACATTGTCCCCAATGTCTTAAACAGTAGAAGAAGAGTTTAGAAGATAGTACCTGGTTGGCTGAATTACTATAAGCAAATTAAAAGTTAAGATCCAGATTAACACGACGCCTCTTACCACGATCATCATCAGACCATTTTATCTTTGAAATGATAGGGTCAACTTGTGGTTCATAGGCTACGAGTTGGCCAAGTAGATCTGGAGCAGTTCTGGCAGTAAAGAGGAGGTCTTTCATAGGTTTTGATATGAACCCATTTCTCCGAGCATCATCAAGAAACACACAAAGAAAATCATAAAATCCATCAACGTTGAGCAGTCCAAGCGGTTTCTGGTGGATGTTCAGGTTCGTCCAAGATAGTACTACAAAAATTTCCTCCAATGTGCCCAAGCCACCTGGCAAAGCAATAAAAGCATCAGAACGGTTAATCATTTCAACCAGTCGTTCAGACATACCTGGCACGATCAGTTCCTCTCCGTTTGATGATCCAATAAGATTTGCCTCTACCAAGGGTTTTGGGATGATTCCCAAAACATGACTGCCTCTTTCTTGTACGGCCTTTGAAACGATCCTCATTAGTCCAAGATTGCCTCCGCCATATATTAAGTGCATATTCCTTGCAGCTAAGACTCGACCCAATTCCTGTGCTGCTTCTATGTATTGTGGTTTAGTACCAACAATACTACCGCAAAACACACAGATGTTCTCAATTCATCTTCTTGAAGTGGCTTCCATTTTTTTTACTATGGATGTCTTCAAAAGTGCAATGATGAATTGAATTTATAATACCTGAAAAGGGTGAGTAAAATAATAGCACAAGTATCTTCCAAAGGAAGCTTGTTACCTAAACAAAACAAAAGAAATCGTGAAAGGTCAAAAAGTCTGGATCCTGTCTACGAAAATAAAGATAATTACAACAGAAAAGCAAATCAAAGCAATAATTAAGGCAACATAATTGTGTACGCAATACGCCACTTGCTTAGTATAAATTCATTAGGATGCGTCTCAAGAAATCATTCTTTACTCAGCCATCACAAATGAAATAGCTCTCCTTTTTGTGATTGTCAAACACCATTCCTTCTGTCTTAAAATGCTCCATTTGTGCTTTTCCCTACAAAATAACACACAAAATTAAAAAGTTCACACAAATATGAAAACAAATTACAACAAATTGCATGGGTTGCCTCCCTGTTAGCGCTAAATTTTTCGTCTTCAGCCAGACGTGACTGAAATCTATCTGTTAAGGCGGTTTTATCGTTGTTTTGGATGTCCGATCAAAGACAATCCCGTGAGCGTTGCTTTTGAAGGGTCTCTTCCAACAGTAAGGTGGTAAAAAGAATTTTGTCTCATTCAGTGCTTGTGCCACCTTTTTAATATTTGTTGCTCCAGTTATTCCTGAAAAGAAAGAAGAAAATCAGGAGGTCTTGTATGGTGCTTGACTTGGAATGGAATTTCCATTCTGTCAAGTTTCTGAGTATATCTCTAAATTGTACTCCCCAAAACAGTGATGTTTCTCCTGAATGCTCTGGATTTTTAATAAATTCAGACATTTGCTCTTCTTCTTGCTCCAACTTTTCTTCACAAATGTATTTGAAAATTTCCATATTCAGCTCTTCATCTGTCATCTGTGAAATACATGCTTCAAAATTGTCAACCTGAGGATGAAAAGAAATGTCAGATTTTAGGTCTTCATCCTCTGATCTGATTGGAATGATTGGCTCAGGTAGATCTTCTTCAAACATCATGGTAAAGCATGATCCAAAATCTTCATTCTGAAGATGGAAAGTTTCATCCTTCCTTGTTGGTGCAGTTGGTACAAAAAACTCAGTTTCTTCATCCTCGTCAAAGTCAGAATAATAAAAATCAAATTGAGACTTTGTTGGTGCAGGCTCCTGAACTGATACCTCTGATTCTTGATACTGCTCAGCCTCGTCCTCTATTATGATGTCATGATGAATCTCAGGATATTGAAAGGCTTCTTCAGTAGTATTTGAATTTGCTTCGTGAGATATGTGATTCAGGTTCTCTGTTAATTGTCTAACTTGATCTGTCATTCTTTGTATATATGTTGCTTGACTCTGAATTTGTGCTTCAAATAGAGCTTCCCGTTCCTCGAACAAATCTTTTAGCATGTTAACCATATGATCTTCCTCTGATGGTTCTGATTGTTGATGAAAATCGTAGGTAGAAGGTGGATAAGATGGAAAATGTGATGATTCTTCGTACCTTGGTTGATTCCAAAAATTTTGCCACTCTGAAAGGTTTATACATTGATCGTTTGGGTGGTTACCATCACAAATTACACATCTCCCCATTTCGTTCTGATGAGCAAATGTGGTATTGCTTGATTCTGGCATCCAGTGATAATTGTTGAGCTTGACAACAGGCCTCAGAAAACTAGACTGTTGCTCCTGGATTTGGGGTGTATCTTCTTCTAGTAAAGCTTGTAATTTTTCAAAATGTTCCATTTTTTTAATCACCTAAAAACAAAAGAAAGAAATAAAAATTACAGATAATAATAAAGAAAATTAGATATAAGTAAATTAGACAGCTTCAAAATTAATAACTCAAGAAAAATAAGTCCCCGGCAACGGCGCCAAAAACTTGACCGGCGTAAACACACACGTATAACGCAAGCGCACGTATCGTTCAAGTAGTATAAAAATATCGATCCCACGAGGACTTAATTCCTACTGTTGTTATTAATTGTTGATACTATTTATTTACAAATATATAATAAGATGATTGATTGATTTGAAAGGATGATGATTCTAAAAACAAGTAAAAGAAATTGAAAGAAGATTAATGAAGATTAAAACTATATAGGGTTGTGAATTCTTCCAATATTAATTAAAAGATGAAGTAGTTATATCATAGTTGGGTAAATTATTGAATTATTAATCTGGAACACTAAATTATGTTAAAGCCTCTTCCGAATGATCATTTACAAATACCTAGTATAATCCAATTGAACCATATGTCTATGTCATTTTAAATTTATCTAAATCAATTTTATTAATGGCCAATTAATAAAAAAACATTAAGATTATGACTCAATAAATAACTCTTTTAAATTACTCAAACTATAATCTAACCTTTTAAAACTGGTTATATTAGATTTTATCACAACCCTAGATATTTAATTTAGTTACAATACATAGCTAAAACTAATAAAAACTTAAAAGACATAAAATGAAATTGTTGAAAAGTAATAAAATAAATAAATGAAATGCTAAGGTAAAAGGAAATAACTTCTACTATATACTATTTAGATATCTCCCAATAATATAATATATAATCTTGTGATATTTTAAACCAACCGTCCGGAATGGCGGTATCCTGATTAAGTCAAATTCAAATATACCAGCCATAAGGCGGAACAGAAATATAAATTTAAACCAACCGACCTAGAATGGCGGTATCCTCATTAAGTCAGGTTTAACCAGTTTAAATTGAATAACCAACCGACCTAGAATGGCGGTATCTTTTTATTAATTCAGATTTTAAATAGTTTATATATTATATTTTAAGGGAGATTAATCTAAAAAGCAAAAGTAAAAGAATTACCTTATTACCTCAGCATGGTGAGGTTACTCCCTCATGGTTGAATAGAATTACTACTACAAAGCGTAAATAAAACTGAATATATGAAGAAAATATGAAGAACTCTCAATTTATTTATAAGGATTTCAGAGGAAGAGGTACATTTGAAACTAAAAATTCGAAATCTATTTATAGGCAAAAAATTCTAATTTTTTATTATTATTTTTCTGATTTTTATTTTTTTATTTTTTTTATTTTATTATTTTTTTTTATCGCTGAATTTTCGACACGTGGCATGGTGTGCTAAAAAAGACGGCTCGTTGAATTTTTGACATGTGGCATGATGGTGCAATTACCAAAATACCCTCGGTGTCGGGACGCCCAAAATTACCAAAAAACCCTTTTCGTCAAATTTCACAGTTTTGCTCCAAATCACCTCCAGAATATCTTGAAACTTTATTTCGGTGTCGGGATGTCCAAAATTACCAAAATACCCTTTGTGTCGGGACGCCCAAAAATTACCAAAATACCCTTTTTGCCAAATTTCACCAAATTTCACAGTTTTGCTTCAAATCACCTCCAGAATGTCCTGAAACTTTATTTATCTACAAAATAACACAAAACACATCAAAATATTCACAAAACTCAAGAAACTATACAAAATATCAAGTTAAATGAGTGGGAAATAGTGATACATTTATCACTCATCAGGCGACTAGTCTCTATAATCGGATATACATGACCTAGTCATAATATCCCGATAGCTGCGCAACATTTAAGAGAACCAGTACCGTATCCTACGTGACCATCATCTCCATATGACTGGAGTGACACTTCCGTCTTGACATCACACCCAACACACTACGATTCTCGATATACCCAGAATCGGCGTACACATAAACCGGTTAAAGCCTTGGATGACCTCAACCAAAGTATTTTGATTGTCGTATGTATTAGCGGTGCAAGTCTCAGGTTAAGACCAAATACACCTACCCTGATTTCGGACTTCCATAGACACATAGTCATACTACCAATGGAATTCCGAGGGGGTCTTATCCAGAGCGAAGCTGTTTCCCGTACCATCGGTAAAACACAACCTCCTATTACACTTTCATGAGTATCCTATACCCAAATATATGAGAACTATGCCGTTGTGCCCTCACAACGCGCACAAGTATAATACTAGTCTTTTACGTATTTATCGATGTCCAATCTCGATAATACTCTGACTAGGGATATTTAATGATTTATCCTTCGTGGAATGATACTGTCTCATATCATTCTCCGTCCAGGAACAAATCACAAGGACCTCTCATCATTTATATATCTAGGTGATCTAATCACAAATGATAAGAGTGCAATCTCCTTTTTCACATAGTTAATTTGTACAACAACACAATGATCTGTACAAATAGGGACGCTATGGGTCATAATTGTCCAACAATCTCCCACTTGGCCTATAGCCAGTCACTCGAGTGCTTGACACCCGAACTATGTACAGTTGGCTCAAATTGCTGATGAAAAGGTTTTCGTCAGCGGATTTACATGATTATCGTTTGATGCGATTTATACGATCATCACATCGCCACGATGTATGATCCGAACGAATCAGATGAATATCGAAGTATATATCTGGATCGTTGATGAGACCATTAATTCTTTAGCATGTGCTCAAGCCTAGCTTAGCTGCTAACAGAATTATATCTAATCTAATTAGATTATTACGACCCTAGAAGGCTTCTATTGCTACTTCAGCTGCAGCAATAACCCGCATTTGCTGTTTATTCGGTAAGAGTATCTTGCTTGGAAGATTTCCAGCTCACTGTACCATTATTCAAACTGTATAGTACCGTTTGCGACTTATAGTCATTTTTATCGGTTAGGAAACTTGCTACAGTGATCCCAGTCACTTCAAGTTCTCATTCTCCATAGATTAAGACAGCATCCTTAGTTCTCTAAGATACTAATGGATGTTCTTAACTTCAATCCAGTGACTATCACTTGGATTGGCCTGTGTGTGAATCATATGCTCAAGGCGTATGAGACACCAGGTCGCGTACATTTTTCAATGTACAGTTTCTCGGAGAGTTTCATGAAAGCCAAGCTTTCACCGATTGTTATTTATGGGAATATCATTTCCAAGAAATGATGTATTATCATTATTATTTAGGACAACCACTGTCAGTGCGCTCCCACTGACCCTCTTATATACACAAGAATCATTTTGATTTTGAATTAAATCATACACCATTATGATTACATCAAAATGATAATTCCAAGAACCTAATGCTTGCTTCAATCCAAACATGGATCGAATAACCTGCAACCTTGTTTGCTAGTTATAGTATGACAAAACCGCCAGGATGTTTTAAACATCCTCCAAAAGGTTTCCTTTTCAGGAAAGCGATTTTCCGCAAAGCTGTCATATTTCATAAATGAAATACACAGCTTTAGCAAGCATTATCCATTTCGGACTCATGGCACTTTGTCATGATAGGGAGTAGATACCTTGTATCACTTCCTCATACGTAGTCAGTTGGTATACCTCAAAAGATAGACATCTTTACGAGGTGAGATCAGAAACCCATACCCCAGGTTATTTTCTGATTCTCTCCGACATACGCGGTTCTTGTGTATACGAAGATTAATGGTAATAGTTTCATCCTTGATGAACTATTTGTGTTCCATTAGGAATCGGTACCTTGAATAGTATTACTCCGATTTTCATCGAGTTTTACTATCCTCCCACTTACCACTGCATATCGGTATTCCTCTTAGGAAAACCACATGGTGAGCAACAATCTAATTGTTCTCTTGTGAGTTGTATAAGTATAATACTTATGGTATCCCTAGGATAACCTACAATTCGTCACTTATCCAATTTGGGTTCTAGTTTGGTATCATCCAAACATATGCCTAGCATACCCAAATTATCAGGAATGTGAAACCCAGTTTCTTTCTTGTTCATATCTAATATGAAATCTGTCAAACAGATTTTAATGGAACCTTATTCTAAATAAGTTCTGCACTGTTGATGCTTATCCGTTGAAGGAAATGATAGCTCAGAGCGACTCATGATTAACCTTAATTATGTCTAACATAATTCGGTTACTCAGTTCGGACACACCGTCACTTTGACATGTTCCGGGAGGAGTCCTCGTTTGAAAGAATACTTTACTCTTTCAAGTATTTTAGAAAGTTATTGCTTAAGTATTTCCATTACGGTCTTACTGTGACGGTCTAATACTTTAGCCGATCTGTTTGTCTATTTCGTGTCGAAACTGTAAAAGTTTCTGATTTGTGTTCTTCAAAAGAAACACATAACCATAACGCGATGCCACATCCGTACAGGTCACGAAATATTCATATCCACATCTAGCCTAGCTAGACATGGGCCCACTTGCTTCACTATGAATTAGGGCTAACAGATCAGTGGCATTTACACTTTTACCAAGTAAATAGTGTTTTAGGCACATTGCCCAATAAACTAGATTCGTAGACTTTATTTGAATGTAGTCAAATTAGTCCTGGTACCCGCTCTTCAAAAGTGCGGATATACGATTCTTGTTTAATGTGTCGTAGACAACATTGCCACAATTAATTCTTCTGATCAAATCAGTACGAGCTATTTATTTGTCATATATATATTTGAGATTTTATTTATATTCAAAATATAAATTCTGTTATTTCACATCTAATGTGTTTATCTCAATATCATCCTTATATAATAAAACACTTTAGTGTTCTAGAATATAAAGGTTCACCCGCAGCGGGTTAAGCACTGATATATAGATAATGTATCTAGTCAAACTAGTTACATTATAACAGATTCCTAATTTAAGTACGCACCCGAAGGTACTTCCTAAACTTAGGTTTCTGCGGTTAAAACAGTGACTTTCGTCCCGTTTCCAAATTGCAGATAAAATCTCAGTTGAAGTCAGTATCATGTTCAAAACAGATTCTGAACATCAATACATATTTATGTACCACACTAAGTATCTAAAATCCAATTTCAATACTAGTAGTGAACATATTGTTGACAAACATATTTGAAGTCCGAGCCTTGCTCGTCTTCAATTCCTTCATGTCTGCTTTGTCCAAACGGCAGTCACGCTTCTGCGATCCTGTTTGCCAGATTTAGGCAGACATTTTGGGATATGTCCTTTATCTTCCCAGAAGACTATAATGCTTAACCTTTGCCCTTTTCAACATTCCAGAAGCCTTTGGCCAAGCCTCGGGTTTCTAGAATATCGAAGTAAGGTGTGCCTTGCGCTACTTGCCTAATTGCAAAGTTTGACTTTATCTCATTGAGAATAGTCATTAACCCTCCAAGAGTTAACTTTCGCGATTTAGTACTTCTAAAATCTAAACATAGATTTATGAAGATCCTTCAATTTCTTCATCATACTTTAAGGATCTAATCCTTAGTTCTGATTCAGAAATTAAGGAGTATACTGCGGTAAGTATAATGGATTAAGCACTAAAGTTATCATCACATAATCTTCCAAAGATTATGCTCCACTATTTGCTTAACTCCAGACTTAGGCATAATAGGTTATTTTATCAAATAAAGTAACTTATTAGTTTTTCCAGGACCATCCTGAAATTTTATTCCCAATTTGAAAATTAAAACATTTAAACACACGTTCCCTAGGACTATGTTTTAAATGACAATATTTCAATTTAATCTTGGTTTTAATAGTCCAACTATTTAATCAACGATTTTGGTACCCTTTTAAATATAATGATTATTATAGTCCAACTATATTAATCAACTATAATTTAAATTCTTTGAATATAGTCCAACTATTTATTAAAACAACATTTTAAATATTAGTCCAACTAACATTTAATTTATAAGACGAATGATATTTGAATGAGCGCGTATGGCAAATAATTAAACGAGTATTGCAAATTCAATTCTTGCCTCCCACTATTTTTCGGCGAGCCTCTAACCCTCTGTCGAGTGCTCGGGAAACCGTGTTTCCTAGTGGGCTAGGATCCCGTTAAATATCACACAATCTTGACTTTGGCCAACAAATTGTATGATAATTAACTAGGTAGATCTCTAAGATCGATTGGATCCAATCCAATTCCTAGATCCGGTAGGGGGACATCCAAGTCCGAAACATATATCTTATATATGCCAATACATCCAATGTATTACCTAACCTTTTTCCTCTGAATCAACTAAGCCTTGGCTTTGGCATAAAAAACTTAGTGATCCCAGTCAAGCGCGACCCATTGACCATGGAAAGCTTCGTAATCAATGTCGATGGACAAGAAGTGGTCTTGACTTTGGCCAACAAACCACAACTTGGACAAGACACTGACATGTAACAAAGCTCTTGTGATTCAAACACATCTTCGACAGATAAAGGCCTTGACTTTGGCCAACAAACCAATGTCGTCTCGGATCTTGAGTGAGAATCACTCAATGGAAGGAAAGACACTTAATATTATTTGAGGGTTTTTCGCGTGCAAATTGGCAACCAATTTATTATCTTTGTTAAGGTCTCATCATCATACACCCTTAAACATGCATTTTAAACACATAATAAAGCGCATATGAAAAATAAATTGATATGCGGATGGATACTTTACATTGATCCTAGATCAAATCTCTCACTTTCTCTCTCCTGCTAGCACAAGTATTACTTCTACCCGTTACACTACACTTCTAAAGAAACCTCATTTACATTGAGGGGAATAGGTGAGAAGAGAATACAAGAAATGAGAGGTAATAAGGCTGGACACACAGGTCCAATTTAATAAATCAAATTTATTACAACAATTTCTAAAATTGTCCCACCCATCTAATATCCATCTGATATACATTATTCATGCATCGCAACCATGTATTCACACAAGCATGTTATCAATCAATCTAATCAAATTAATTAATCTGATAATTAGTGACCATCCAATGTTCAAACAACGATTTGATTTTGTTCGAGTCAAACTCGTTTTTGCGAATAAGTACTTAAAGTACGAATTCTCGAATTAAATTAAACTACATCATTAAATCCAATTTAATATATATTCAATTCTAATTCGCATATTTAATAACAAAATTAAACACTACACTTTAATAATGAACTTTTACGACTTAAATTCCAAATTTAATCGCAACGGGTCTCAAAGCCCGATTTACGTCCAACGTCAATTTAATTAAAGTCCAATGGGCTTTTAATGAATTTCTTAAGGCGTGGACTTTTGGTCAACTCGGGTCAAACTGAATAACCAAAATCCAATCCGGGAGTTACCCCATAAGCCCATAAATCAATCTTGGCCATTAGGCCCAATTAAACTTTAAAGGTTCATTAAGTCGCATTTGGGCTTAACGGAAGTGGTTTTGGGCCCAATTGGATCCAATCCAATTTGCCTTAACCCAACTTTGTACAACAAAGCCCAATAAGCCCAATACAACATAATAAGCCCAAATCCAATTTAAAGGCCCAATTAATTAAATTACATAAATCCAATTTCGCAATTTAATTACCTAAAGTGCATTACATGATTTATCACCAAAATCAATATTTCTAAAACAAAAATTTGTCCAATTAATCATGCTCATCTTCAACAAAACATGTCCAACACATTTCATGAAAAATCAAACCCATATACATGCTTCAAAGTCTCGACCAAAGAGGGGATTTTTATCCGATTCGAATTCAATCCAATTAATTACATAATCGATATCAAATCCACATCCCGAATGATTTCCAACACATCCAATGTCCAAAAAATCAAAATTCCAAGACTAAATAGGGCTATATGTATTCGGCCACCATAACCAATTTGGGGAAAAATGATCCAATCACATTTTCTTGAAATTGATCCAATCAATCTTCAATTCAACAATATTTAAGCATACTCAATCATCCAATTTCATAAAATCATGCTCAAATTCAAAATACCCAAATTTTAAGCCCTAAACTTTCATGCTCAAACCTAGGCTCTTGATGCCATTGTTGGTTTCTATTAAGGTCCAGGATCGATTATAAGTATGAAATAATATGCGAATAACAATCGAGAAGTTGCGGAATACTTACATCGATCGGTTGAGCGACGCGGCAAGCAACAAAATTTCAGATTCTGCTCCTTGACAGTGGCGTGAACTGCAGTGGGTGTGCTCACTGTTTTGGTTTCGTTTTGGCTCCTTCGTCAAGCTCCAAGCTTTGTCGAACGGTTCCCGGCTCATGGGTGGACTTCCCTATCACCTTCGCATATCTCGTAAGTGTGCTAGCACTTGTGATTTTGCCACAAAATCACACTCCAAGCTCCCCTACTGCTCACGGTTTTGGAAGAAACCAGTAAGCTATTTTGTGCCCCTTGGGCGTGAACAAGAAGAAAGAAATGGGAGAGAGAGAGTTGTGTTTGGTTTGAGAAATTTGTGTATCTTATACACACATGTGAATTTCACATGCATTTCACTTGAATTTGCCTTTCAAAAAGCAAACCATTAAAGCCATAAATGGCACCAACCACACACATCACTTCCATCAATCATGAATAGTGACTTGCGTCAATCACTCAAAGTGAAAGACATCCATCACTTGATTGACGAATGATGTGACGCTAAATCCGACTAGCGATTTGACACTTGATTTGACGTGCCGCACTCGAATTCGAAATGCGAATGCGCTCACAAATAATCTCGGGCTCGAGTTCGCTAATTCTAAATTAACGAATTTTCCGTTGCGTCGTAATTAAATGATTACGCCTAGCGAAGTCACTATTCACGTCGCTAACGAATTAATTCTAAATTAATTCGTTCGCCCAAATTAAAATCTAATTTTAATTCCGCGTCGAAATCTAATTTCGTTTAATATATCAAATATATTAATTTCTCGATTAATTCCAAATTAACCGTTATCTCTCTTTAAAGGATATTTATCCCAGATAAAATATCTCCGTAATTAATCCCAGATTAATTTTCTCTCTTCTATTAATCCCAGATTAATTTAGAGTGCGAGTTATACGTCATCGGTGAATCTTTGGGAAGCGACCCATGAGATCCCCGGATATTGGCAGTAAATCGGTCGTCAGACTATCTGAACACGTAAGTACCTCGTACTACGTTTATACCGAATTACAAGACAAGGTTGGCTTCTAGCAAAGCGCCATGCCTCCCCAATTCTCCGGAAACATCCTTACAGGAATAAAGGATCTGTATCAAGCGTAGTATACCGTAGTATTACGTATTTCTGTCCAGTATCGGATGATCACGTGCTAGG
Source organism: Zanthoxylum bungeanum (assembly GCA_019454045.1). Classification (NCBI taxonomy): domain Eukaryota; kingdom Viridiplantae; phylum Streptophyta; class Magnoliopsida; order Sapindales; family Rutaceae; genus Zanthoxylum; species Zanthoxylum bungeanum. The sequence continues at coordinate 105,223 of SKCR01044181.1, forward strand.
CCTGGGCTGGAATTGTGTCTGCCCCTTACGAAGCACATATCGGATGTCTGGCGACTAGTCTCTATAATCGGATATACATGACCTAGTCATAATATCCCGATAGCTGCGCAGCATTTAAGAGAACTAGTCCCGTATCCTACATGACCATTATCTCTATACGACTGGAGTGACACTTCCGTCTTGACATCACACCCAACACACTACGATTCTCGATATACCCAGAATCGGCGTACACAGAAACCGGTTAAAGCCCTGGATGACCTCAACCAAAGTATATTGATTGTCGTATGTATTAGCGGTGCATGTCTCAGGTTAAGACCAAATACACCTACCCTGATTTCGGACTTCCATAGACACATAGTCATACTACCAATGGAATTCCGAGGGGGTCTTATCCAGAGCGAAGCTGTTTCCCGTACCATCGGTAAAACACAACCTCCTATTACACTTTCATGAGTATCCTATACCCAAATATATGAGAACTATTGACCGGCGTAAACACACACGTATAACGCAAGCGCACGTATCGTTCAAGTAGTATAAAATATCGATCCCACGAGGACTTAATTCCTACTGTGTTATTAATTATTGAATCTATTTAGTTACAAATATCTAATTAAATAGAGAAGAGAATGATTGTTTGATTGATTGAATGTGGTTTTGCACAATAAATAATAAATAAAAAGACAAAAGAAAATACTAAGGAAAATAACAAAAGACACAAAGATCTAGGGTTGTGATTTCTTCCAATACCATTTTAAAGATGAAGTGATTATTATATAGATGGGTAAAACATTGATTTATTAACCTGGAACACGAAATTATGCGAAAGCATCTGTCGATGGTCAGACACAAATACCCAGTGTAACCCAATTGAACCATATTCCTATGTCAACCACATTATCTGGATTCATTAAGATTGAGTTCCAATTATGGCTACCCTCGCCCGACAGGTATATTCCTATCCTGTAAGGAAATCTATTAAAGGTTATCTATCCTCAAGGAAGATCGTGGGCTATTGAGTCTAAGGTCTTAAACTAAAATCCCTATGTCTAGTTCATTTTAAGTTTACCTAATCAATTTTATTAATGGCCAATTAATAAAAAGCATTAAGATTAAGACTCAAAATAAATTTATAATACCCAAACTATAATCTAACCCTTTATAAACCGGTGATATTGAAATTCATCACAACCCCAGATAACTATTTAGTTACAACACATAACTAGGACTAATAACTGAAAAATAAAAGAAATAAAGTAAAAATACTGAAAAGTAAAAGACATAAGTAAAAAGTAAAATAAATGCTAAGGTAAAAGGAATTACTTTTAACTACTACTTATTTAAATCTCCCATAAAATAATATAAAACTTGTATAATATTACCAACCGACCAATCTGGCGGTATCCTGATTAAGTCAAATTAAGTCCAACCAGCCATATAGGCGGTATATTTGTCCATAATCCAGCCATAAAGGCGGTACCAAAATAAATTTACCAACCGACCAATCTGGCGGTATCCTTGATTAGTCGGTTTAAACCAGATTAAATTGAATTGCAACCGACCAATATAGCGGTATCCTTTATTAATCAGTATTTTAAATAGTGATATATTATTTTTAAGGGAGATTAATCTAAATAGTAACAGTAAAAGAATTACCTTTCACCCTAGCTTGGGAAATTACCTCCTCATTACTGAAAAGTAAAAACTGAAAAATTAAAGAAAGAAAAGTACTGTGCGTAAAAGTAAATCGCGGAAAGTAAAAACTGAAAAGTAAAGAAAGAAAGTGCGAAACTGAAAATTAATTACTGAAAACTAAAAATAAACAAACTAGATACAATCTTCTTATTTATTCATTAAGAATTTCAAAGAAGAAAGTATGAATTTTACAAATGAAATGGCTTGGTATTTATAGGCAAAATTTTGCCACCATCAAATCATCAATCAATTTCTCCACCAATTACATTATTAATTTCTCCACTAATTACTCCACCAAATCCATAATTGCTCCAATAATTTCTTATCTTGTTTGGTGGTGATTTGATAATTTTTATTAATTATTTATTAATTAATATTTTGCTTTGAAAATGATTGATAATGACTTTTAATAATTACACTCCACACACTTCTGGATGGTTCATCAATGTCGGTCATGAAATCTTCAGAATTTGAAAATATTTCTCTTTCACAGTTGTAGATCTTTGAGTCTTCTTTAATCTGGCACTTGAATCAGCTCAATCCGATATCGGAGTAAAAAGTTATGCCCAAAATACGACAGATGCGCAAAACTGGAATTTCCAAAACTGCACTTCGTCAAAAACGCCCTTTCAAGTTTCCAATCTCCAAAATTAATATATCAAGTCCAATAATTGCCCTTATTTGATCCACATTTCATCCTAAAATGATTTCATTGAGTCCCGATATTATTTTATCTGCAAAATAAAATAAAACATATCAAAACGTTCATCAAACCCGAGAAACTAAACAAAATATTAAGTAAAGGGGCGGTAAATATTGATATATTTTCCGCCATCACACACACACCCCACAAACCTAAGATTTTGCTAGTCCTCGAGCAAAATAACAAAATGAAATTAAAATTAAACTAAGCCACTTTCGTAGGGATCACGGTTGCATTTAGCGTATGCAACAAGCCTTTAAACCCCTAGGTGTCCCTAGTGGACGAGTTGTAGTCTCGTGAGGGTTTACAGCAATAATACCCACAAACATTTTACAAAAGTAAAAAGGCAGTAAAACTAATGCACACAAAAGCAAATAGACAAGAGAAAAGAGAATAAAGAAGATAGTAACTAATCAGGTGAAACTTCTACTACAAGTTTCTAGTTGTTTTGTTTCTTTTTAAATACTAAATAAGTAAATTCTCCGATTATTTTTACCATTCTTTCATATACACAGCCAACATAATATTAAACAACTCATTTTTGCCCACAACAGTCATAAGTGCAGTTATAAGAGAGTAATATTTTTGTCCTAAAGTTCTATCAGATTTCACACCTTTTTGTAGCAATGGAATAATTTTTCTGATTTTTCTGATTTTTTCTTTGATTTTTCTGAATTTTTTATTTATAACATATTTTTTCCGTCTATGTAGCGAGTGTTGGGTCAGTGACTCCCAACCAGTTGGTTTTAGGGCACCAGGTGTTAAGACACCCCTACGAACTTAATTACTCAGACTTCAAATATATATATTTTTGCAACATCTTCGATCCATGTAACGAGCTTTGGGCCAGTGACTCCCAAACCAGTTGGCTTTAGGGCACTAGGTGTTAAAACACCCTTACAGACTTAATAACTCGGATCTCATACTTTTTTTTTTTTTTTTTTTTTTTTTTTTTTATTCCATAACTATTAATAGATGTTTCCTCCTCCATTAAACTAGAGCACGAAATATTACAAGCTTTTCAATTACAGCTCATGTCTGTATGTTTACTATGCATGTTGATAATACCTGTCAAATGAGCATATGAAGATTCATTTTAGTCAGTATTATGGAGAATTCACAAATTAAATAATTCAAAATGAAATAAACAAAATTAACTTGTTTCGAAATAAATGGTTTGAAATACGTCTCAAGAGTGGAAACTCCTTACTCGGCTATTTCTTACCAATTTCACCTTTTAGTTAAAATAAAAACACAAAAATGCAAAATATTTTTGTAATTTTTGAAAAAATTTCAATTTTTTTTTTGTATTTTTTTGAAAAATTTTGGACTAAAAATAAAAACACAATACAAACAAGTACTATTAACTATACCTCACCCCAAACCTAAATGAGACATTCTCCCCAATGTCTTAAACAGTGAAAGAAGAGTTTAGAAAATAATACCTGGTTAGCTGAAATTCTACAGGAAAATTAAAGGTTAAGATCCAGATTTATTCGTCGCTTCTTACCACGATCCTCAGACCATTTTATTTATTTTGAAATGATAGGGTCAACTTTCGGTTCATAGGCTATGAGTTGGTCTATTAGATCCGGAGCAGTTCTGGCAGTAAAGAGGAGTTCTTTCATAGGTTTTGACACGAACCCATTTCTCCGAGCATCATCAAGAAACACACAAAGAAAATCATAAAATCCATCAACGTTGAGTAGTCCAAGCGGTTTCTGGTGTATGTTCAGGTTCGCCCAAGATAGTACTATAAAAATTTCCTCCAATGTACCCAAGCCACCTGGCAAAGCAATAAAAGCATCAGAACGGTTAATCATTTCCACTAGTCGTTCAGACATACCTGGCACGATCAGTTCCTCTCCGTTTGTTGGTTCAATAAGATTTGCTTCTGCCAAGGGTTTTGGGATGATTCCCAAAACATGACTGTCTCCTTCCTGTACGGCCTTCGAAACGATCCCCATAAGTCCGAGATTTCCTCCGCCATATATTAGGTGCATATTCCTTGCTGCTAAGACTCGACCCAATTCCTGTGCTGCCTCTATGTATTGTGGTTTAGTACCAACAGTACTACCGCAAAACACACAGATGTTCTCAACTCGTCTTCTTGAAGTGGCTTCCATTTTTTTAATGTATTTCTTTCTCAACTATGGATGCCTTCAAAAGTGCAATGACGGGCTGAATTTATAGTACCTGAAAAAGGGTGAATACAATAATAGCACAAGTATCTTCCAGAGGAAGCTTGTAGCTAAACAACAAAAGAAATCGTGAAAGGTCAAAAATTCTGAATCCTGTCTACGAAAATAAAGATAATGACAACAGAAAAGCAAATCAAAGCAATAATTAAGGCAACAGAATTGTGTATGCAATACGCCACTTGTTTGGTATATAAATCCATTAGGATGCGTCTTAAGATTTCATTCCTTATTCAGCCATCGTTAAATGAATTGTTTCTCCTCTTTAATTGCCAAACACAATTCCTTCTATCTTAAAATGCTCCGTTTGTGCTTTTCCCTGAAAAACTAACACACAAAATTAAAAACTTCACACTGAATACACAAAATATAAAAACAGAAATTACAACAAATTGCATGGGTTGCCTCCCTGCTAGCGCTAAATTTTTCGTCTTCAGCCAGACGTGACTGAAATCCATCTGTTACGGAGGTTTCAGTGTCGTTTTGGATGTCCGATCAAAGACAATTCCGTGAGCGTTGCTTTTGAAGGGTCTCTTCCAACGGTAAAGTGGCAAAATGAACTTTGTCTCATTCAGTGCTCGTGCCACCTTTTTGCTCCTTGTTACTCCAGTGGTTCCTGCAAAGAAAGAAAGACAATCAGGAGGTCTCGTATGATGCTTGACTTGGAATGGAAATTCCATTCTGTCAAGCTTCTGGTTGATATCTTTAATTTGTACTCCCCAAAACAGCGATGTTTCTCCTGAATGCTCTGGATCTTTATTAAGGTCAGACATTTGCTCCTCCATTTGCTCTGTTTCTTGCTCCACCTTCTCTTCACAGATGTATTGTAAATTCTTTTATTCATCTCTTCATCTGTCATCTGTGAAATACATGCTTCAAAATTGTCAACCCGAGGATGCAAAGATTTTTCTAACATTAGGTTTTCATCCTCTGATACGACTGGAATGGATGGTTCAGATAGATCTTCTTCAAACATCAAGGTAAAGCATGCTCCAAGATCTTCATTTTGAGGATTGAAAGTTTGATCCTCCGTTGTTGGTGCAGTTGGTACAAATAGATCAGCTTCATCCTCGTCAGAATCTGAATAATAAAAGTCAAATTGAGACTTTGCCGATTCGGGTTCCTGAACTGATACCTCTGGTTGTTGATACTGCTCAGCCTCCTCCTTTGTTGAAGTGTCTTTGTGGATTTCTGGGTACTTGAAGGCTTCATCAGTGTCATATCTGAAACTGGTTCTTGAGGTAGTAGTTCTGGTTTTCTGTTAATTGTCTCATTTTGATCTGTCATCTTTTGAATGAATGCTTCTGATTGTCTCTGAATACTTTCAAGTTGCTTCAGGCTTGTTTCAAGCATTGTATCCAACTTTTCGTCTCGTTTCTTGGAAATTTTTTTGAGCATATCAATCAATTGTTCTTCCTCTGATGGTTCTGGTTTTTGTTGAGGATAGTAGGTGGATGGTGGATAAGATGGAAAGTATAATGGTTCTGGCATCCAGTGATAATTGTTGGGTTGGACAACAGGCCTCAGAAAACCGGACTGTTGCTCCCAGATGTGGGGTGTATCTTCTTGTAAAGCTCGTAATCTTTCAATCTCCCAGTAGTGTTCCATTTTTAAATCACCTGAAAATACAATAAAGAAATAAAATTAAAGATAAAGATAAAGAAATTAGATACAAGTAAATTAGATAGTTTCAAAATTAACAACTCAAGAAATATAAGTCCCCGGCAACGGCGCCAAAAACTTGACCGGCGTAAACACACACGATAACGCAAGCGCACGTATCGTTCAAGTAGTATAAAAATATCGATCCCACGAGGACTTAATTCCTACTGTTGTTATTAATTATTGAATCTATTTTAGTTACAAATATCTAATTAAATAGAGAAGAGAATGATTGTTTGATTGATTGAATGTGGTTTTGCACAATAAATAAATAAATAAAAAAGACAAAAGAAAATACTAAGGAAAATAACAAAAGACACAAAGATCTAGGGTTGTGATTTCTTCCAATACCATTTTAAAGATGAAGTGATTATTATATAGATGGGTAAAACATTGATTTATTAACCTGGAACACGAAATTATGCGAAAGCATCTGTCGATGGTCAGACACAAATACCCAGTGTAACCCAATTGAACCATATTCCTATGTCAACCACATTATCTGGATTCATTAAGATTGAGTTCCAATTATGGCTACCCCCTCCCCCGACAGGTATATTCCTATCCTGTAAGGAAATCTATTAAAGGGTTATCTATCCTCAAGGAAGATCGTGGGCTATTGAGTCTAAGGTCTTAAACTTAAATCCCTATGTCTAGTTCATTTTAAGTTTACCTAATCAATTTTATTAATGGCCAATTAATAAAAAGCATTAAGATTAAGACTCAATAAATAAATCTTTATAATACCCAAACTATAATCTAACCCTTATAAACGGTGATATTGAAATTCATCACAACCCCAGATAACTATTTAGTTACAACACATAACTAGGACTAATAACTGAAAAATAAAAGAAATAAAGTAAAAATACTGAAAAGTAAAAGACATAAAGTAAAAAGTAAAATAAATGCTAAGGTAAAAGGAATTACTTTTACTACTACTTATTTAGAAATCTCCCATAAAATAATATATAAACTTGTTATAATATTACCAACCGACCAATCTGGCGGTATCCTGATTAAGTCAAATTAAGTCCAACCAGCCATATAGGCGGTAATATTTGTCCATAATCCAGCCATAAAGGCGGTACCAAAATAAATTTACCAACCGACCAATCTGGCGGTATCCTTGATTAGTCAGGTTTAAACCAGATTAAATTGAATTGCCAACCGACCAATATAGCGGTATCCTTTATTAATCAGTATTTTAAATAGTGAATATATTATTTTTAAGGGAGATTAATCTAAATAGTAACAGTAAAAGAATTACCTTTCACCCTAGCTTGGGAAATTACCTCCTCATTACTGAAAAGTAAAAACTGAAAAATTAAAGAAAGAAAAGTACTGTGCGTAAAAGTAAATCGCGGAAAGTAAAAACTGAAAAGTAAAGAAAAGAAAGTGCAAAACTGAAAATTAATACTGAAAACTAAAAATAAACAAACTAGATACAATCTTCTTATTTATTCATTAAGAATTTCAAAGAAGAAAGTATGAATTTTACAAATGAAATGTTGGTATTTATAGGCAAAATTTTGCCACCATCAAATCATCAATCAATTTCTCCACCAATTACATTATTAATTTCTCCACTAATTACTCCACCAAATCCATAATTGCTCCAATAATTTCTTATCTTGTTTGGTGGTGATTTGATAATTTTTATTAATTATTTATTAATTAATATTTTGCTTTGAAAATGATTGATAATGACTTTTAATAATTACACTCCACACACTTCTGGATGGTTCATCAATGTCGGTCATGAAATCTTCAGAATTTGAAAATATTTTCTCTTTCACAGTTGTAGATCTTTGAGTCTTCTTTAATCTGGCACTTGAATCAGCTCAATCCGATATCGGAGTAAAAAGTTATGCCCAAAATACGACAGATGCGCAAAACTGGAATTTCCAAAACTGCACTTCGTCAAAAACGCCCTTTCAAGTTTCCAATCTCCAAAATTAATATATCAAGTCCAATAATTGCCCTTATTTGATCCACATTTCATCCTAAATGATTTCATTGAGTCCCGATATTATTTTATCTGCAAAATAAAATAAAACATATCAAAACGTTCATCAAACCCGAGAAACTAAACAAAATATTAAGTAAAAGGGGCGGTAAATATTGATATATTTTCCGCTCATCAACTATGCCGTTGTGCCCTCACAACGCGCACAAGTGTAATACTAGTCTTTTACGTATTTATCGATGTCCAATCTCGATAATACTCTGACTATGGATATTTAATGATTTATCCTTCGTGGACTGATACTGTCTCATATCATTCTCCGTCCAGGAACAAATCACAATGACCTCTCATTATTTATATATCGAGGTGATCTAATCACAAATGATAAGAGTGCAATCTCCTTTGTCACATAGTTAATTTGTACAACAACACATTGATCTGTACAAATAGTGATGCTATGGGTCATAATTGTCCAACACAGCCTATTACCTCCTTACTCTTTGTATTTCTCTTCTCACTTATTCCCCTCAATGTAAATGAGGTTTATTTAGAAGTGCTATGTAATCGGGTAGAAGTAATACATGTGTTAGCGGGAGAGAGGAAATGAAGAGATTTGTTCTAGGAACAATGTGTTAAGTATCCATCCGTATATCATTATTATATTTATTTATATGCGCTTTATTATATGTTTAGAATGCATGTTTAAGGGTGTATGATGGTGAGACCTTAACAAAGATAATTAATTGGTTGCCAATTGCACGCGAAAAAACCTTCAACATCATATTAAGCGTTTTTCCTTCCATTGAGTGATTCTTACTCAAGATCTAATACTGGCATTGGTTTGTTGGCCAAAGTCAAGACCTTTGTCCGTCGAGGATGAGTTTGAATCATGAAGGCTTTGTTCCATATTGGTGTCTTGTCCAAGTTGTGATTTGTTGGCCAAATTCAAGATCACTTCTTGTCCATCGACATTGATTACGAAGCTTTCCAAGGTCAATGGGTTCCGCTTAACTAGGATCACTAAGTTTGTTGTGCCAAAGCCAAGGCTTAGTTGATTCAGAGGAAAAAGGTTAGGCAATATATTGGATATATTGGCATATATAAGATATATGTTTCGGACTTGGATGTCCACCTACTGGATCTAGGAATTGGATAAGATCCAATTGATCTTAGAGATCTACCTAGTTAATTATCATACAATTTGTTGGCCAAAGTCAAGATTGTGTGCTATTTAACGGGATCCTAGCCCACTAGGAAACAAGGTTTCCCGAGCACTCCACAGAGGGTTAGAGGCTCGCCGAAAAATAGTGGGAGGCAAGTATTAAATTTGCAATAATCATTTAGTTACTTGCCATACGCGCTCATTACAAATTATTCGTCAATAAATTAATATATTAGTTGGACTAATAATTAATGTTGTTTTAATTGAACAGTTGGACTGTATTCAAACTATTCAATTAATAGTTAATTTTATAATTGGATTATATTAATCAATATAATTGAATTTAACCAATTGAATTATAGTTGATTATATAGTTAGACTATAGTAATCATTATAATCAATAGTACCTAAAATCGTTGATTGAATAGTTGGACTATAGCAATCAAGATAAAATTGAAAGATTAGTGTTTAAAACATAATCCTGGGGAAAATGTATTTAAACGACTTTAATTTTCAAATTGGGAATAAAATTTCAGGATAGTCCTGGAAACTAAGAAGTTACTTTATTTGATAAAATAACATCTTAGGCCTAAGCCCGGAGATAAGCAAATAGTGGAGCATGATCTTTGGAAGATTCATGTGATGATAACCTTAGTGCTTAATCCATTAAACTTGCCAAATAGACTCCTTAATTTCTTAGTCAGAACTAAAGATTAGATCCTTATAGTATGATATTGAAATTGAAGGATCTTCATAGATCTATTCGTAGATCTTAGAAGTACTAAATTGCAATAGTAAACTCTTGGAGAGTTAATGGATATACTCAAGGAGACAAAGCCAAAGTTTGCAATAAGGCAAGAAGCGCAAGACACATCTTACTTCGACATTCCGGAAGGCCAAGGCTTGGCCAAAGGCTTCTGGAGTGGGAAAAAAGGGCAAAGGCAAAATCATTATAATCTTCTGGGAAGACAAAGGACATATCCCAAGATGTCTGCCTAAATTATGGCAAACGGGGACATAGAAGCGTGACTGCCGTATGGACAAGGCAGACATGAAGGAATTGAAGAACGGGCAAGGCTCTGACTTCAAATATGTTTGTCATAAAATATGTTCACTGCTAGTATTAAAATTGGATTTTAGATACAGGATGTGGTATATAAATATGTACTGGTGTGCAGAATCTGCTGAAAAGTAGGATACTGACTTCAGTTGAGATTAATCTGTGAATTGAAAATGGGACGAAAGTCGTTGTTTTAACCGTAGATACCTAAGTTTAGGAACTACCCTTCGGGTGTGTACTTAAATTAGAAAACTGTTAAAATGTAGCTAGTTTGACTAGACACATTATCTATATATCAGGGTTTAACCCGTTGCGGGTATACCTTTATATTCTAGAACACTAAAGTGTTTTATTTTATAAAGATGATATTGAGATAAACACATTAGATGTGAATAACAGTATTTATATTTTGAATATAAATAAATCTCATACGTATAACATGACAGATAAATAGTTCAAACTGAGTTAATCAGTTGAGACTCATATGTGGCATTGTTTTCTGGGACACAATTAACAAGACTCGTATATCCACACTTTTGAAGAATGGATACTAGGACAGATTTGATTCTATTCAAATAATGTCTACGAATCTAGTTTATTGGGCAAAGTGCCTAAAACACTATTTACTTGGTAAAAGTGTAAATGCCACCGATCTGTTAGCTCTGCTTCATAGTGACGTAAGTGAGCCCATGTCTAGCTAGGCTAGAGGTGGATATGAATATTTCGTGACCTTTACGGATGTGGCATCGAGTTATGGTTATGTGTTTCCTCAGAAACACAAATCGGAAACTTTTACAGTTTCGACACGAAGTAGACAAACAGATCGGATAAAGTATTTAACACCATGATTGGACCATGATAAAAATACTTAAGCAATAAGTTTCTCGTATACTTGAAAGAATATAGTATTCTTTCAATGAGGACTCCTCCTGGAACACGTCAATTTGACGGTGAGTCCGAACTGAGAAACCGAATTTTGTTGGACATGATAAGGTTAATCATGAGTCACTCTGAGCTACCATTTCCTTCAATGGATACGCATAAACAATGCAAAACTTATTTTGAATAAGGTTCCATAAAAATCTGTTAGACAGATTTCATATTAGATATGAACAGGAAAGAAACTGGGTTTCTCATTCCTGAAGATTTGGGAATGCTAGGCATAAGTTTGGATGATACCAAACCAGAATCCAAATCGGATAAGTGCCTAAGTTTTAGGTTATCCTAGGGATACCAAAGTATAGTACTTATACAACTCACATGAGAACAATGTAATTGTTGCTCACCATGCGGTTTTCCTAAGAGGAATACCTATATGCAATGGTAAGTGGGAGGATAGTAAAACTCGATGAAAATCGGAATAATACTATTTCAGGCACCAATTCCTAATGGAACACAAAATAGTTCATCAATGATGAAACTATACCAGTAATCTTCGAATACACAAGAACTGCGTAAGTCAGAGAGAGTCAGAAAACAACATGGGGTATGAGTTTCTGATCTCACCTCGTAAAGATGTCAATCTTATTGAGGAATACAAACTGACCGCTTTCCTTAACGGAAACCTTTTGGAGGATGTTTACAACATCCTGACGATTTTTTCGTACCAAAACGAGCAAACAAGGTTTGGAAGTTATTCGATCCATGGATGGATTGGAGCAAGCATAGAATTCTTGGAATTATCATTTTGATGTAATCATAATGGTGTATGATTTAATTCAAAACGAAAATGATTCTTGTGTATATAAGGATGTTAGTGGGAGCGCACTGACAGTGAATGTCCTAAGTAATAATGACATATCATTTCTTGGAAATGATATTTCCCATAAAACTATCGGTGAAAGCATGGCTTTCAAGAAAATTCTCCGTAGAATTCTTGGGAGAAACAACCTTTATTCTAGGAATAAAGATCTACTGGGATAGATCCAAAAGTTGTTAGTACTCACCGAGAACCCGTACATTGAAATAAATGTACGTGACCTGGTGTCTCATATGTTTTGAGCATATGGAGTCACAATCGGGCCAATCCAAGTGATAGTCACTGGATTGAAGTGAAGAACATCCTTTAGTATCTTAGAGATCTAAGGATGCTGTCTTAAACTATGGAGAATGGGAACTTGAAGTGACTGGGTTCACTGCTGCAAGTTTCATAACCGATAAAAATGACTATAAGTCGTAAAATGGTACTATACAGTTTGAATAACGGAACAGTGAGCTAGAAATCTTCCAAGCAAGATACTGTTACCGAATAAACAAAAAAAGTGGATTATTACTGCAGCTGAGGCAGCAATAGAAGCCTTTTGATCGATAATAATCTTAATCAGATTAGGAGTAGTTATGTTAGCAGCTGAGCTGGGATACGGCGCAGGCTAAAGAATTAATGGTCTCATCAACGATCCAGATATATACTTTGACTATTCATCTGATTCGTTCGGATCATATATCGTGGCGATGTGATGATCGAATAAATCGCATCAGATGATAATCATGCAAATCCGCTGACGAAAGCATTTTTTCAGTAGAAATTTGAGTGAACCGTACATAGTTCGGGTGTAGGACACTCGAGTGACTGGCTATAGGCCAAGTGGGAGATTGTTGGACAGTTATGACCCATAGCGTCACTATTTGTACAGATCATGGTGTTGTTGTACAAATTAATTATGTGACAAAGGAAATTGCTCTTTTATCATTTGTGATTAGATCACCAAGATGTATAAATGATAGGAGGTCCTTATGATTAGTTCCTAGATTGAGATGATATGAGACAATATCAATCCACAAAGGTTTAATCATTAAATATCCCTAGTCAGAGTAAATTTCGAGATTGGACATCGATAATGCGGAAAAGACTAGTATTACACTTGTGCGCGTTGTAAGGGCATAACGTCATAGTTCTCATATATTTGGGTATATGATACTCATGCAAGTGTAATAGGAGGTTGTGTTTTACCGATGGTACGGAAAACAGCTTCGCTCTGGATTGACCCCTCGAAATTCCATTGGTAGTATGACTATGTGTCTATAGAAGTCCGAATCAGGGTAGGTGTATTTGGTCTTAACCTGAGACTTGCACCGCTAATACTTGTGACAATCAATATACTTTGGTTTTGGTCATCCAGGGCTTTAACATGTTCTATGTACGCTTCTTCTGGGTATATTGAGAATCATAATGTATTGGTGTGATGTCGAGATGGAAGTATCACTCCAGTCATAGTGGAGATGATGGTCACGTAGGATACGGAACTGGTTCTCTTTTGTACTGCAGTCATCGGGATAATATGACTAGGTCATGATTATCCGATTATAGAGACTAGTTACCAGAGATGCGATATGTGCTTCGTACGGGGCAGACACATTTCCAGCCCCAGGCCTTGCACGTGACATCCGATACTGGATCGTAATACGCAATATTATGTATACTACACCTGATATAGATTACATATTCCTGTAAGGATATTTCTGGAGAATTGGGCAGGCATGGCGCTTTGCTAGAAGCCAACCTTCTCTTATAAATCGGTACAACAGTAGTACTAGATACGTACGTGTTCAGATAGTCCGACGACCGAATTTACTGCCAACATATCCGGGGATCTCATGGGTCGCTTCCCGAAGATTCACCGATGACGTATGACTCGCACTTTATTAATCTGGGATTAATTAATGAGAGAGATAAAATTAATCTGGGATTAATTACGAAGATATTTTATCTGGGATAAAATATTAATAAAAGAGAGAAAACGATTAATTTGGAATTAATCGATAAAATAATATATTCGATATATTATATGAAATTGGATTTCGACGCGGAATTAAAATTAGATTTTATTCGGAAAAACGAGTTAATTAGAATTAATTCGTTAGCGACGTGAATAGTGATTTTGCTAGGCATAATTATTTAATTACTCGCAACGAAAAATTCATTAATTTGGAATTAGCGAACCCGAGCCCGGGAGTGTTTGCGGGCGCACTCGCATTTCGAATTCAAGTGCGGCCCACAAGTCACATCTAGCGTCAAATCATTAGTCACATCAATCGTCAAATCACTTGTCACTTTGAGTGATGTGATGTCAAGTCACTTGTGATGTGAATAGTTGGTGTGGGTTGTTGAATGCATTTAATGCATTTTTGCCTCCAAAAATTTGTTGACTTTTTGAAAGCAATTTCACCAATTTTGGTATAAGTTATTATTGATTTTGGAAATCAACTTTAACCTAACACATCTAACTCTCTCATTCCTCTCCCTCTTTGCTCACGGCCTAAGGCATTTTCTTCTCCTTTTTTTCTGTCAAAAAACTGAGATTGAAGAAGAAGTGCAAGAGTGATTTTTGTGGCAAAAGAATTACCAAGTGCTAGCACACATCCGGAGTCTTGCAAAGGTGATAGGGAACCGCACTTGTGAGTTTGGAATCACAACACAAAGCTTGGAGCTTGATGGTGGTGATGGCCGAATTTCACAAGGACAACTAGGAGCAAAACCGAGAGCTTCAAGGGAGCTTGGAGGAATTTTGTTCAACGCATCGCTAAGCCGTTCAATGTAAGTATTCCGAAACTTCTTTGTTGTATTCACATGACGTTTCTATGCTTAAAATGATCCTTGGGACCTTAGAGAAACCCAACAAGAATTGTTTTCCTTGGATTTGTTGTGAGTGCAGATGGCATCGAGGTAGATTTGGAAAAGGTGAAGGCAATTCAGGATTGGCCAACACCAACAACAGTGACAGAAGTCAGAAGCTTCCATGGATTAGCAAGCTTTTACCGTAGATTTTTTAAAGACTTCAGTAGTATTGCAGCACCATTGACTGAAGTAGTGAAGAAAACTGTTAGCTTCAAATGGGAAGAAGAACATGAGCGTGCATTCCAGGATCTTAAAATGAAGTTGTGTAATGCACCATTTTTGGCGTTAACCAACTTTGAAAAGACATTTGAGATTGAGTGTGACGCATCCGGGATAGGCATTGGAGCGGTTCTTATGCAAGAAAAGCGACCAATTGCCTACTTTAGTGAGAAGCTTAATAGAGAAGTTTTGAGATACCCCATATATGACAAAAAGTTGTATGCAATAGTGAGAGCCCTTGAGACTTGGCAACATTATTTGTGGCCTCGAGAGTTTGTGATCCACATAGATCATGAATCATTGAAGCATCTGAAGGGCCAAGTTAAGCTGAACAAATGACACGCAAAATGGTTGGAGTTTGTTGAGACATTTCCATATGTAGTCCGCTACAAACAAGGTAAGGAAAACATTATCACTGATGCACTATCGCGAAGGTATGCTTTTCTTACTTCATTGAGTGCAAGAATGCTTGGGTTTGAATTTATTAAAGAACTTTATGCTAGTGATATTGACTTTGGTACTATCTTTGATGCATGTGAAAAGTCTGCTTTTAGTAAATTCTACCAACATGATGGGTTTCTGTTTAGGGAGAATAGATTATGCATTCCTGTTTGTAGTATGCATGAGTTGTTAGTGAGGGAAGCACATTGGGGAGGTTTAATGGGGCACTTTGGCATTTCCAAAACCTTAGGGGTATTGAGTGAATATTTTTATTGGCCTAAAATGCGGAGAGATATTGAGCGTTTGTGTGATAAATGCTTAACTTGTAAACAGGCTAAATCTAAGGTTATCCTCATGGGTTGTATACACCATTGCCTATACCTAGTGAGCCATGGGTAGATGTATCGATGGACTTTATCTTGGGATTACCTAGGACTAAGAAGGGTAGAGATTCCATCTTTGTAGTGGTTGATAGGTTCAGTAAAATGGCACACTTTATAGCATGTCATAAAACTGATGATGCCACTAACATTGCTGACTTGTTCTTTAGAGAAGTAGTACGACTCCATGGGATTCCACGAAGTATAGTTTCAGATCGTGATATCAAATTCCTTAGTCACTTTTGGAAAGTTTTATGGGGTAAGTTGGTGTAGGCACTGCATTTTTGCATATAAAGTCCGATGATGAGTCTCGTATGGAGACACTACCTCTTTAATTGTGGAAGTCGCGGGAAACAGACGTCGGAAGGGAAGAGTCAAGAATTGACACATTGTTGGATTTAATTCGCTGGAGTAGCTGCGGGTTCGCTTGTTGGACCTTCGTTTTAAAACACACCCTTAGCCCAAACCCCCACAAACCACACACCAAGCTCAATCCAAAATAATTAAAACATTTAAAATGCATGTCACAAATTAAATTAAAACCAATTAAATTAAACTTAAATTAAATTAAATAAAATCACTTTCCTAAACTAAATAAATCCAATTAAATTAAATTAAAACACATGTCAAAAATTAAATTCCTTTCCCAAATTAAAAGATTCAAATTAATTCCATAAATAACAATCCTAATTAAAATAAATCACATTCCTAATTTAATTAAATCACCTACCAATTTAAATAAATCATATCCTTAATTAAAAAGAACAAATCAAATCAATTCCCCTAATTAAAGATTTTCCCTATCACATAATAATTAAAAATATCTCCCAATTAATACACAAATTCTATTCCTCCTCCAACAAGGTAAACCCCCTCCCTTGGCCTATAAAAAAGAACCCTTAACCAACACATTCACATGGCATTGACACAATATTCTCACAAAGAAAACACCCCTAGCCGTGAACACCCCCCTCAACATCATAAGCCCGTCACACATTACAGAGCCTACCGCATTTAATTGCCCTCACACCAAAACAAACAAACGAACCAGCCAGGCGTTACCAACCCCATTCAACAAACGCATTAATCTGACTTCACAATCTTCAACGCCACTTGCCACAAACACATTGCAGCCCCACAACTCACACCTGCCCCCTCACTACCTCACGCCAACCCTTAATCCACAGCCTTCAACGCACTTATCACACCAACACACGTTCATAGCACCTTCAACACACCTCACAAATTAGCCAACAAAGCCCAAATACAGCCCCATAACACAGCCCCATTGCACGCCCAAAACACAGCCCAAAACACAGCCCCAAACGCCCACTGCACTGCTTCATAACTGCAGCACATCACAGCCCCATTCTGTCCAGTTTTGCCGCAAATTAACCCAAAACAGAAACCAGCAATCACCCTAAAAATGCACTAAAAAACTACACAAAAATCCCCTAGAAAATCATCAAAAACAGCGGCCCTTTAGCCCTTAAAAACGCCCAAACAATCCCCTAAAATAACCAAAATAGTAGCAAAACAGCAGCGAAATGGAGTAAAGACATCAGCCCAAACAGCAAAACAGCGAGGAAAGACGTTGAGTTAGTAAACCAAAAGGGTTACGGATCATTCACCCTTCCAACGGACGTGTAACGCCCTTTCTTGAGACGACAAAAGAGGTTAGACCTGAGGGCACCTTTTTACTTTTTTATCTTTCGTTTATTTTAAAAATATTATCGCATGAGAGTCGTTTTAGGCATGATGTGATTGTTGGATGAGCGGAATATGTGTTCCCTTTTGTGGTATATAGGATGGAAACCCGGACGTAAATTCCGTAGCCGAATCCGAATAGACGGTAGTGCGGTTTGTACTCAGGATACAACGCCATGTACCACTTAAGAGACACGTATTTCGTCTCATCCAAACTTGTGCTTGAGCATGTTGTAGTTCGTAGGTTATTTATTTGTTATTAAAGCATGATTAGGTTGTTAGCATGTTATTTATCTTAAGCATGATTTAGTCGATAAAAAGTTATTTCTTTATGCATGATTATGTTGTTTTCACATTATGGATTTAAATTTTATATTTATGCTTAAATTCTTATTTATTTTCCACATTAGATAATTGAGCATGCTTGTGTGATGATTGTATGTTATTGCGTGTTTGCTGTTATGACAACTTACTTTGAAGTATGCGAACTTAGATATAGGTTCTCATTGTTATTATTATGCATGCGGACTTAGGCGTAGATTACCCTTGAGCATGAATGTTGAATAGATTCGGTTAATTTATTGCACAAATCATATCATCAAAAGTGACATAAGTAAGGGACCATTTCGGACCCAATGGTTTGAGGTTTTCCCTTGCGAGGGGTGAGTGCGACCTTAAATCTTTGTCCTGGTTCACACCGGGTGGCGACTCCATGTTATTTCGTACTCCCAACTAGGCCGCGAGCCTAGAACAGCGTCGTCAAGTTTTGTGTCCTACAGTCTGGCGACTCCACTGGGGATAAGAGAATTGGCCCCGAAATAATGTCTTGTGATGATTGTGAATTGTGCTTTAGTTAATCGTGTCTACCGTGGGTTGAAAGGGGTTTAATCAAAGGCACTTTTAAGGCTAGGTAATGGTTTGGTTTATTCCTTCATTCACTACCTTTCTATAAGGAAAAGCTGTGAAGGCACCTCGATAATCATATACTTGTAGCTTATCGTGATGGACTAATTTGGAGGACTCGTTGTTTATTCCTGTCACCAAGCGATAAGAGCCTAAGGGGCTTGGGTACTTAAGAGAGCCTCGCTCCACCCTCCCTCTGGGGAATCTACAACGGGAAATCCATTTGACAGTCAGTCACACACCATAACTCGTTGGCACATACCTTTGGGTATAAAAAAGGTGCGCTCACTTGGTCGCTCAGACCCTTGAGTGGGGAGACCTAGTTGTGGGCAATCTTTCGTCGACGAGAGCTTTTGTCTATACCCCTGTAAACCCGCGTATGAACTATAGTTGTAGGATCAGTAGAGATTATTCCTTTATGTTTTGGACCATTGTCATTTGGATTCAGTTGGACTTGTTGTCATGAGGTATGGGCTTGTTGGGCCATTTAAACTGGGACGAGTCTGTGCTTTATGGCAATCGGCCCAAAAGTTTCTAAAATGATGATGGGCCAACTAGTGTAAAATTCTTATGAGCTTATATATTACATGCATCACACGCATCTCATGCATCTCATGCATACATGCATCATGTTAACCCTCTGTGTCTTAAAAGCCATCATAGATATCCGTTGGGTTAGAAAAAGAGGGGCTTGTCAAGAAGAGTTTAGCAAACATGGATATCGATGAAGAGCAAATCGAGAGGCAGAAAACCTTACGGCAAGGATAAAAAGACCATTGGGGGGGCCTTCAAAAAAAAGAAAAAAAAAGAAAAAAAAATTGTTGTTTGTTTTTAGTCCTTGATAGTTAGACATAAGTCCGATGATGAAATCGTTTGCTTTATGGTGAAATCTTAGAAACGATAAACTCTTGATGTGCTTTTATCTGATACTTTGAGTGATTGATCTATGTTAGACTCGTAAGCACTTCACTACAGGTTCTTAGTGGTGAAAACCTGAGTAGTTGGCAAGGTGACTAGTTGATGAAATTGTAGGTCGGTGAATGACCGTTTGCTTAGATGTCTATCCTAATTTGCTTATGTTATGATGTGTGGTATGGTTGAAAATGAAAGAAAAGTCTCTAAAGAAAAGAATTGAACCACCTATAATCGATAAGCGTGAAGCTACCCATGGGCGAGTATTAGGACCACCATGAGGATAAATGCTACCTTAAAAGAAAAAAAAAGAAAAAGAAAAAAAAGTTCAAAATGAAAAAAAAAAAGACAAAAAAAAAAAGAAAACCATACCACATTGAGCACAGAAAAGAAACTGCAAGCATAATTGAGACATCTAGGTTGGTTTGACCCATCGACCACAATTTTTGAAACAAAATCATTGAGTTAGCTTACCTGGGGATGAATCCGCAAAGGAACCTTTGCAAACACACACTTTGAGTCTAGTTTAGATCATTTATTCAAAGACTTGGATTTGAGTTGCATTGGGTGTTTTGAAAGTTCTATGGTTTCATTACTAAGCATTCTTTGAGGACGATGATATGTATAACTATTGGGACTATTTTGTAGCATGTAATATAATATGATGATATGGAAGGCCCCACCATATGGTTCATCTTGACCAAGTGCAAACAGCGGACAACAGAAAGCTAAACCAAGACTGGGGGCGATCAGTCTACCACCTCGTGAATCCGGGACATAACAAGATATTGAGTCATGAGACCAGAGAGAAGACTGAGCAATCACCCGGAGAACAGGCGGAAGACCTAACCCAACGGAATAGGAAATTCATTCATGCATCCATGCATACACGTAACATATTTTGCATTCTTTTTTGTGTTTGTTTTGTTTTATATTCACAGGTTTCAAAGAAGGAAAAGAGAAAGTGGCAAAGACAAGCCAACAAGAATAAGCAACATATGAGTAGTAGTTTTGGGGATGAGTCCCAGGGTCGAGGCCCACATCGTTAGAGTTTTGGAATGAATTCGGGAATGAATCCCAGGGTCGAGGCCCAGCAGTTTCGGGAATGAATCCCAGGGGAATGAATCTCAGGGTCGAGGCCCACATCGTCAGAGTTTCGGGAATGAATCCCAAGAGAATGAATCCCAGGGCTGAGGCCCACGTTTTCAGAATTTGGAATGAATCCCAGGGCCGAGGCCCACGTCGTCAGAATTTGGAATGAATCCAGGGAATGAATACCAGGGTAGAGGCCCACGTCGTCAGAATTTGGAATGAATCCAAGGAATGAATCCCAGGGCCGAGGCCCACATCAGCATCATTCTGGGGGCGAGGCCCATATTAGCATCAGTATCAATCTTTCCGGGTATGGCACTCTGGGGACAAGGCCCACATTAGTTCAGTATCAGTCTTGCCGGGTATGTCACTTTGGGGGTGAGGCCCACATCATTATCAGAATCAGTCTTGCCGGGAATGGCACTCCGAGAATGAAGCATGGTTCAGAAATGGACCACAATCACATCACTGCCGAAATGGCACTCCGAAAATGGATATGGTTCAGAAATGGACCACTATCAGCATACGCCAAAAATCGCACTCCAAAAATTTAGCATGGTTCGGAAATGGACCACTATCAGTAGACGCCGAAAATGGCACTCCGAGAATGGAACAAGGTTTGGGAATGGACCACATCACAGTAATGGTTCGGGAATGGATCACCTCATAGTAACGGTTCGGGAATGGACCACCTCACAGTAACGGTTTGGGAATGGACCACCTCACACAGTAACGGTTCGGGAATGGACCATCTCACAGCATGGTTTAAGAACGAACCATCACATTATCAGTATTAGTCTTGCCACGAATGGCACTCTGGGGGCGAGGCCCACATCATTATCAGTATTAGTCTTGCCAGGTATGACACGCTGGGGGTGAGGCCCACATCATTATCAGTCTAGGGGCGAGGCCCACATCAGTATCAATCTGGGGCGTGGCCCACATCAGTATCAGTCTTATCGGGTATGGCACTCTGGGGGCGAGGCCCACATTATCATCAGTATCAGTTTTGCCGGGTATGACACTCTGGGGGCGAGGCCCACATTAGCATCATTATCAGTTTCGCCGGGTATGGCACTCCGGGTATGGAGACACATCATCATCAGCAGTTTTGGGGATGCATCCCAGGGTCGAGGACCCACTACATCATCATTTTGAGGGCGAGGTCCCTATTATCAACGGTATTGGGATGCGTCCCAGGGTCGAGCCCCCCGTTGTCGGTTGTAGTTCTGGGATGCGTCCCATGGTCGAGGGCCCACTACATCATCATTTTGAGGGAGAGGTCTCTATTGTCAGCGGTATTGGGATGCGTCCAGGGTCGAGGTGCCCCCGTTGTCGGTTGTAGTTTGGGGATGCATCCCAGGGTCGAGGACCCACTACATCATCAGTTTGAGGGCGAGGCACACTTTGTCAGCAGTATTGGGTCGAGGTGCTCAGGGTCGAGGTGCCCCCGTTGTCGGTTGCAGTTCCAGGATGCGTCCTAGGGTCGAGAGCCCACTGCATCATCAGTTGTAGTTCCGAGATGCGTCTCAGGGTCGAGGACCCACTACATCATCAGCTTAAGGGCGAGGCCCACTTTGTCAGCGGTATTGGGTCGAGGTGCACAGGGTCGAGGTGCCCCCGTTGTCAGTTGCAGTTCTAGGATGCGTCCCAGGGTCGAGGGCCCACTGCATCATCAGTTGTAGTTCCGGGATGCATCCCAGGGTCGAGGACCCACTACATCATCAGTTTGAGGACGAGGCCCACTTTGTCAGCGGTATTGGGTCGAGGTGCCCCCGTTGTTGGTTGCAGTTCCGGGATGCGTCACAGGGTCGAGGGCCCACTTCATCATCAGCACAGTTCACATTCGGTGGTTCGGGAACAAAGCCCAGAGGTCCAGGCACATCACCATCATATCATTTAAGTTCAAAACAACAGGCAAGTCAGGTGGCAGCTGGCGAGCCAAGAATTCATTCATCATCACTTTATAGGATGTGTCCCAGGGTCGAGGGCCCACACATCAGTTGCAGTTCTGGGATGCGTCCCAGGGTCGAGGGCCCACTGCATCATCATCACAATTTAATTTTTGGTGGTTCGGGAACAAAGCCCAGGGGTCGAGGCACCTCGCGACCACATCAAATCAATCCGAAGCAGCAGGCAAGTCAGGTGGCAGCTTGCGAGCCAGGTAAGTAAAAATGCATTCCACGTACTTTGATAGGATTGTCATTGTCACACACTGCACAAGTCCCATCAAAGTGGGGGCGACTGTAGGCACTGTATTTTTTCATATAAGGCCCGATGATGAGTCTCGTATGGAGACACTACCTCTTTAATTTTGGAAGCCGCGGGAAACGGACGTCGGAAGGGAAGAGTCAAGAATTGACACATTGTTGGATTTAATTCGCTGGAGTAGTTGCGGGTTCGCTTGTTGGACCTTCGTTTTAAAACCACACCCTTAGCCCAAACCCCCACAAACCACACACCAAACCACACACCAAGCCCAATCCAAAATAATTAAAACATTTAAAATGCATGTCACAAATTAAATTAAAACCAATTAAATTAAACTTAAATTAAATTAAATTAAATCACTTTCCTAAACTAAATAAATCCAATAAATTAAATTAAAACACATGTCACAAATTAAATTCCTTTCCCAAATTAAAAGATGCAAATTAAATTCCATAAATAACATTCATAATTAAAATAAATCACATTCCTAATTTAATTAAATCACCTACCAATTTAAATAAATCATATCCTTAATTAAAAAGAACAAATCAAATCAATTCCCCGAATTAAAGATTTTCCCTATCACATAATAATTAAAAATATCTCACATTAATACACAAATTCTATTCCTCCTCCAACAAAGTAAACCCCCTCCATTGGCCTATAAAAAGAACCCTTTACCAACACATTCACATGCCATTGACACAATATTCTCACAAAGAAAACACCCATAGCCGTGAACACCCCCATCAACATCATAAGTCTGTCACACATTACAGAGCCTGCCGCATTTAGTTGCCCTCACGCCAAAACAAACAAACGAACCAGCCAGGCGTCACCAACCCCATTCAACAAACGCATTAATCTGACTTCACAATCTTCAATGCCACTTGCCACAAACACATTGCAGCCCCACAACTCACATCTACCCCCTCACTCCCTCACGCCAACCCTTAAGCACAGCCTTCAACGCACTTATCACACCAACACACGTTCATAGCACCTTCAACACACCTCACAAATTAGCCAACAAAGCCCCAAATACAGCCCCAAAACACAGCCCCACTGCACGCCCAAAACACAGCCCCAAACGCCCACTGCACTGCTTCATAAACTGCCGCACATCACATCCCCATTCTATCCAGTTTTACCGCAAATTAACCCAAAACAGAAACCAGAAATCACCCTAAAACTGCACTAAAAAATTACATAAAAACCCCCTAGAAAATCATCAAAAACAGCAGCCCTTTAGCCCTTAAAAACACCCAAACAGTCCCCTAAAATAACCAAAAAAGTAGCAAAACAGCTGCGAAATGGAGTAAAGACAGCAGTCCGAACAGCAAAACAGCGAGGAAAGACGTTGAGTTAGTGAACCAAAAGGGTTGCGGATCATTCACCCTTCCAACGGACGTGTAACGCCCTTTCTTGAGACGACAAAAGAGGTTAGACCTGAGGGCACCTTTTTACTTTTTTATCTTTCGTTTATTTTGTTTATTTTAAAAATATTATCGCATGAGAGTCGTTTTAGACATGATGTGATTGTTGGATGAGTGGAATATGTGTTCCCTTTTGTGGTATATAGGATGAAAACCCGGACGTAAATTCCGTAGCCGAATCCGAATAGACGGTAGTCTGGTTTGTACTTGGGATACAACGCCACGTACCACTTAAGAGACACGTATTTCGTCTCATCCAAACTTGTGCTTGAGCATGTTGTAGTTCGTAGGTTATTTATTTGTTATTAAAGCATGATTAGGTTGTTAGCATGTTATTTATCTTAAGCATGATTTAGTCGATAGAAAGTTATTTCTTTATGCATGATTAGGTTGTTTTCACATTAGGGATTTAAATTTATATTTATGCTTAGATTCTTATATATTTTCCACATTAGATAATTGAGTTATTTTCCGCATTAGATAATTGAGCATGCTTGTGTGATGATTGTATGTTATTGCGTGTTTTCCGTTATGACAACTTACTTTGAAGTATGCGAACTTAGATATAGGTTCTCATTGTTATTATTATGCATGCATACTTAGTCGTAGATTACCCTTGAGCATGAATGTTGAATAGATTCAATTAATTTATTGCACAAATCATATCATCACAAGTGACATAAGTAAATGACCATTCCGGACCCAACGGTTTGAGGTCTTCCCTTGCGAGGGGTGAGTTCGGCCTTAAATCTTTGTCCCGGTTCACACCGGGTGGCGACTCCATGTTATTTCGTACTCCCAACTAGGCCGCAAGCCTAGAACATCGTCGTCAAGTTCTGTGTCCTACAGTTGGGAACTAAAATTTTATATTCTACTACTTGCCACCCCCAAACTGATGGCCAGAACGAGGTTTTTAATAGGACTTTGACTCAGTTATTGCGTACTATTATCAATAAGAACTTAAAAACCTGGGAGGATTGTTTGCCTTTTTTTGAATTTGCATATAATCGTAGTGTGCATTCCTCTACATCTTACTCACTATTTGAAATTATTTATGGTTTTCTGCCACTAACTCCATTAGATTGTTACCTTTGCCTGTTGATAAGCATGCGGGGCTAGATGGAAAAAGGAAATCCGATTTGGTGAAGCATATACATGAGAAAGCAATAGAGCAAATACAACGAAAGAATGAGAAATATGTTTCTCATGTTAATAAGGGAAGAAAACGTGTGGTATTTCAGCCTGGAGATTGGGTTTGGGTACACATGCGCAAGGAGAGATTTCCTGAACAACGTAAATCTAAGCTACAACCCAGAAGGGATGGTCCATTTCAAGTCTTGGAACGGATTAATAACAATGCATACAATCTGGATTTAGAAGGTAAGTATAATGTGTCTGCTACATTTAATGTTTCTGACTTAACTCCTTTTGATGCAGGTACATATTCGAGGTCGAATCCTTTTCAAGAGGGAGGGGATGACATGATCCAGGCCGACAACAAGGCAAAAGACCCATTACAAGTACCAGAAAGGCCAATTACGAGGCAGATGACCAAAAGACTCAGAGAAGCAATGGCGGGATTAGTTCAGAGTTTTATGGCCGATTGCAACAAACAAAAAAGAGACGCATGTGGGCTTCAATAGAGAGGGCCCTAAGCCATTTCACTTGTCCCAAATCAGTTTTGAATGAAGCTTCACAAACCTTTGAAGACTTGAAGACTTTGGTATTTTTATAATTTAGCCTTTAGGGCATTGTTGTCTTTATGCCTTAGGGTTTTACTTTGTAACACTATTTAAGCTTTCTTTCTTTTTCATTTTAAAGACAATCAATGAAGTTGAGAGAATATTACAGCTTTATAATTTTTTTTGTCTATGGCCAAATTCTTGTAAGGGAGGGATTCCCCTTTTCAAGTTAAAATCGACTTATCTAAGTTTAGCAAGCTTAGTGGCGTCTCCATTGCTAGCAAAACACTACAAGGAATCATCTTAAAGGTTCTCAAAGGCAAGTTCTTTGTGGATATTCTTTGTGGCCTTGGAAGGGTTTTGTTCATACAAAAATCAAATTCGCGGTTCTTGGGGTTTGCTTGGTTTTCGAATACAAATGGGTTTCTTGTCAGCATAGGTAGTCCATATATGATTAGCAATCAGATAAAAATCATGGGCCCGTGGTACACTTTAGAAGTGAGTTCTAAGTGTTATTTTATAGATTGCTAATAAAGACGTCGACAGGATTATCCCTATAGAGATTTGACATTTACATCTTTATCTCTGGGATATATCCGGATGCCTGTGACGAAGGAATTACACATATGCCTTGACCTCGACCTGTATGATTCAGCGAGTTTATCTGTGGTCGTCATTATTAATGGGTGGGTGAATTATGGACACGAAATTGGATTTCGTGACAGATATGCCTGAATCTAGAGAGTCTCACCTATGAAATATACTCGTAGAGCACTAAGACAACTTTTATGAATAATACTGATTATTATAAGTCGTTTAAAAAAACGGTTAACGAACAATATATGCAAAGGGACCTAATGGTCATTTCCTAATTAATGTATATTTGTATTTAATGAATGATTTTATTAAATACACATTAACTAAATATCAAATTGTGATATTTGATATATCTCATAAATATATATATATTTATTTAAATATTTAAAGTAAATATAATACATATATTTAAAATATTTGTATTTAAATAATTATTTAATTATTAAATAATTAAATATAAATATCTTAAGTTATGATTACTTTAGCAAATGACATTAGTTGATTAATTTGACTTGTTGTAAATCATTAAATGTTATAATGATCAAATACACAAGTGGATTAACTTTGTTAAATGAAACAAAAAAAATATCTATATACTATTTTGTTCTCTCAAAATTCGGCCAAGGGCTAAATGTGGAGTATAAATTATTTTGTTTCATTTTTCATTCATTAGGTTAAGCATCCAAAATATTACAAAGTGAGTTGAGAGCAAATGTTAAAGAACAACAAAGAAACCTTCACAAAAACTTGGTTTTTGTAAGTTTTTCTTACTTTCTTCAACTTAGAAATTGTCTCTATCATGCTTAGCTTCAACATGTGTTGCTAGGATGTTGTCTATACTCTTTTAGTTTGTAATTAAATGGTTGGAACTTGTTTTAAAGGTGCTTGCATGTTTGATGAATAAAGAAAGCATGAAATTAGTTCATTGGCTCTCTTTTAGTCATTTGATGATGATGTTGCCATTCGAGAGTTGCTAAGCCACTCATTGATGACCTAGAATTGTTCTTTAGTTGTTTCATGGTGGTGAGACTTGTTTGGTTTGGTAAAGTTTGAATTTAAGTGTTGAATTTAATTAATTTAGTTTAATTTGGTCAATTGGATAATTTGTAAAATTATGGTTCATAACCCTTTCCAAATTTGGGGCTTTTCATATATTTGTGATGAATTATAGTGTGTATATGATGCATATAAAATTTTGGGTTGATTAGATTTGATCTTGACATATTTTAAACAAAAATGGACCAAATAACAAAAATTTAAAATTACTGGGCTATTCGGTAATATTAAAAAATTTGGGGATTTTGTTGCAATTTGTTTTTGATGTGTTGGACATGTTGGAAATCATTTTAAAATGATTTGGAATCATCCAAAATTATATTTAACAATTTGAGGACTAAAATTAACAAAATACAAAGTTTAGGGGTTAAACGGTAATTTTAAGAAATATGATTTCTTGAGTTAAAATTCAATTTTTAAGTATTTGATAATTAAATAAATAAGTTTATTTAATTTATCCAAGAAAAATTATTGAAATCGGAAAATTTTGATTTTCCGCTTTCCGCTGCGTTATCGGGTATTCCCTATAAAATCACAACAGAATCCACTCCTAATCTGCTTAGGATAGCCTACAAATAGGCACACCTGAAAAAGTGGCTCCAACTTAGTAGTCTTATTCTTCAGCACATGTGCTGGACACCCCCATATGCGAAAATATCGTAAACTAGTTTTACGACCACTCCACAACTCTAAGGGAGTCTACGGAACATACTTAGATGGAACTATATTGAGGATATACATTGCTGTTTGCAATGCATATCCCCAGAATGAACTAGATAATGAGGTATAACTAAACATAGATCTTATTATGTCAGTAGGGTCCGATTTCTCATTTCTGCACACCATTTTGCTGTGGTGTTCCAGGTGCTGTGAGCTGGGATACTATCCATGCTCAACCAAGAATTCCTCAAAATCTCTGTCAAGGTATTCTCCTCAACGATCTGATCATAGAGTTTTGATTGTTTTACCTAACTGGTTCTCAATTTCAGCAAGATACTCTTTGAACTTTTCAAAAGTATTTGACTTGTGCTACATTAGGTAAATATACCTATATCTAGAATAATCGTCAATAAATGTGACGAAGTATTCATAACCACATTGGGCTCTCACATTCATCGCTCCGCAAACGTCCAAATATATTAGCTCAAGTGATTGACTGGCTCCTATACCTTTTCCAGTAAAAGGTCTCTTGGTCATTTTTCCTTCTAAACATGATTCACAGACTGGTAAAGTTCTAAGCTCTAATTGATTTAAGGCTCCGTTCTTTATCATCCTATATATCCGGTCAAGGCTGATATGATCAAGTCTAAGATGCCATAGATATGTGTCATCGTGAGAAATATTTTGCCGTTTAGTTTTAGGTTTCTCAACCTTAAACATTTCAGCATTGAGCAGTGACCTATGTATTAACAGTCTTAACACATATAAGTTATTTTCTGAGTTTCCTGTGCATATGGTTAATCCATTTCTACCAATAATAGCCAAATTGGTATTAAAAGAAACTGAAAAACCATCATCCAAGAGTATAGAAACAGAAATTAAATTCCTGCAAAAACTAGGAATGAATAACACATTATTCAAACTTAAATAACTATTATTTATAAAATTTAAACTAGAAACTCCCACTACTTTTGCTGAAACAGCATCCCATGTCCCGACCCTCATAGTGTAGTTACCTTCAGCAAGGTCCCTCCATGATTCAAGTAGCTGCAAAGAAGAACAAACATGGTTAGTGGCTCCAGAATCAACAATCTAAGCGAATTTATCATCCTCCACTAATAGAGATTCGATAACAAGTAAATCATATATACCTATAGTCTTTATCTCCTTCAGCTTTGCAAGGTATTTAGGACAATTCCTTTTCCAATGCTCGTTCTTGTTAAAGTGGAAGCATTTTCCCTTGGGCTTGGCATCATTGGAGCATTTCATGTTCTTTTTCTTTATGGGCTTAGCATTAGCCTTCCCAGTTCCATTCTTCTTCATATTTGTAGATTTTAAAGACTCGGCAACATTTGCCTCAGCACTGGGCTTACGAGGATCCACAAGCATGGACTCGTAGTGTGTGAGTTCATTAAGTAGCTGGGTTAATGTAAAAGTCAGCTTGTTCATAACATAGTTAATTTTAAACTACAGGAAACCCTTCAGAAGAGTTTCCATAATCATGGTCACTTGGGTATGCTCGTCAATACGAACACCATAGGTTTTGACAGTGTTAAGATAGGTCATCATCCTCAAGACGTGCTATCGGACTGATGTCCCATCCTTCATCCTAGCAATCATCGTTGAGACCATAGCCTCATGACGTTGACGCTTCGAAGATTGCCCGAACATGCCATGCAATGACTCCATTATCTGAGATGCTGAAGCCATAGGCTCATGCTTTGCCGCAAGAACCTCGAACATCCCTGTTAGCAAGTAGCAACATGCTTTCTTATTAGCCGCGACCCATTTCTGGTAGACATCGCGTATAACTTGGCCAGCGTTTCTGGCCGGCTCGGGAGGATATTCCTTTGTCAGGATAAACTTTAGGTCTTCACATACTAAGATATCGTTCATGTTACTTTTTCACTTAATATAGTTTTCTCCTGTTAATTTATCATTTGAGAGTATGGAAATAATTGGAGAAACTATGGCTGAAAAATAAAATAAACATGCATTAAACATTCGTTCATTGCATATTAAAATTATCAAATAATTTTGGCATAAAATTAAACATGATGCATGAACTATGAATAACGAATTAGAAACCTAAGAGAATTATTATGCCACATAAAACTATCATCCCACAAATAAGTGTCGCCGTAGGGTAGGTCAAGTATTTGCATGATAGATCGAGACAATCTCAATTGATTAATATATGCGGGAATAACTCTTATTCCTATATTAACCAACTATCGTTTGATTCAACCAAGGAATTTCGATTAACATTTAATCATTCCTTTGTGAGTGTGACCCATTGTTTGGGGACCCTTGGACTTAACTAGTGAAGTGCCACCGTAGGGTAGGTCATTTCACCAGATACATCTAGAATCCATATCCTCTCGGAATCCAAACAACGGAGATCGTGGGATATACTGTTGTATATCCCTCTCCCACTCACTATTTTAAATTTAAGGTTTCTATTTTTAAAATATCTAATATTTTAATTTACTAGTGTGAATAATTTAATGGTGGCTAAATCATAACTCTTATTTACACCAGTTCATCATTAGTGACCTAACCAATTTTAACTCTTAAAATTTGTATCAGTAATATCCATTAGTCTCTTCTAATTATATTACTCAATTAAACTAATTTAATTAGAGTAGTATTAGTGACCTATTATATTTTAACTCTTAAAATACTAGAACACTAATTAGTTTAAAATTTTGAAATCCTAAAATGGTCAAGAGTTTAATTAAACCATTTAATTAATCTAAGTGCATTATAAAATCCAAAGGTACATAGAATTGTATCCCTAGTGCAGACCACATTACCGTCTATTCAGATTCGGCTATGTAATTTATATTCGGGTTTCCATCCTATATACCAATGGAATTTATGATGCACTTATTAAGCCCAGTATATTAGAATTCAAATTTTAAACCTTAAAACCAATTAATCCAATTAATTATTTTCCATGCATATCATATTCTAATTTAAACATTTTAAATCACATAAAATCACATTTCATGTCTATAATGATTATGCATCCAAAGAATGTTATGGCATGTGAAATGCAAGAGAAGACACCCTAAGCTATATGACATGTTATTCAAACATTTCGAATTAAATATACATATAACATAAAAAAATATTTTGCATTGACCAGGCTCTTATTTTTCCTATATTAATCTAATTAGTATAAAAATTTCCAAGGCATCCATTGGTCTTCAAATCACGCTCCAAGGTGGTGTTGGATTTTTTTGCGACTTCAGTGCTCCAAGTTACAATTGAAATTTTACATTGGAAAATTAAAATTACAACATTTGTAAACAATTACCTTATGGCCTTACATCCCAAAATCAAAATAAACATAAAAATAAGAGCCGGAAAAATTTATGACCAATGCAAAATCCATTCATCACATGAAAAATAATAGTCATTCATCACATGAATATTATTTTATGTCTACTCATCTAAACATGAATATCAATATTTATAACTCATATAAATATATAAAAACAGTAAATTTAAATGAAAAATAGAAGGGTTAAGAATAATTTTCAACCTTGCTCTCGATGCCAATTGGCAGCGGAAGCACGTTAGGCACACGGATCGGACTTGAAATTTTTTTTCTTCCCTTCCCTTTGAGTGGTCGAATGCAACCAGTACCACCATTGAAATTTTTCTTATGTTTTAGACAAATTTCCAGCCCCGAAACAGCCCCGGAACAGTCCCTGAACAGTCCCGAATAACTGTATAAAAACTGGACTGTTTTGGACCCGATTCGTGCCCAGCGTACTGTCGAAACAGCCCCTGAAATGCGTGGACAGTGCTGTGTTTCAGTTTTGATTTTTCACATGAAAACAGCCCCAACACAGCCCCAAAACATCCCTAT
Organism: Zanthoxylum bungeanum; assembly: GCA_019454045.1. NCBI lineage: Eukaryota > Viridiplantae > Streptophyta > Magnoliopsida > Sapindales > Rutaceae > Zanthoxylum > Zanthoxylum bungeanum. The sequence continues at coordinate 137,466 of SKCR01044181.1, forward strand.
ATGTTCCCCCCGAAAATTTTGGATTAAAACGAAATCAAATCGAGTCCCGTTTTACCAAATAATGAGTGGCAGTAGGCAAAGACTATGCTCACTGCCGTAGGTCAAGAAAAAATGGAGAAGATGAGTTTTGGTCCAACACCACACGGTCTTTCGAGCTATATATTGTTACCAACGGAAACTAGTGTAGGCTAAACTCACAGAATTAATCCTTAAACTATTTAGTGATCAATGTCACACAAGTATTTTTACTTATTTTCTTTTTGTTCTTTCTTTTTGTTTTTCTCAACATTTGAGAGAGAATGAAGAAGAAGAAGAAGAAGAAGGAGGAGGAGGTTAGGGTTGCAAAAATCAAAGTTAGGCAAAAGAAAATCATTTTTTTTTTAATTTATACTTAGGGTAGTTAATTTATAAAATTAACAAACTATTCCCCTCCATCTAATATAATTTTCGGCCATGGCATAAGGAAAAACAAAAACATTTGCAACAAATAAATCTAATATTAAAAGCCATCATCATGACAAATATGTTACAAAATGAAACATTCAATTAACCTTTTGAAAATCATAATTTCCAAAAGAAGCCAAGGGTTTCTAAAACCCAAAAACGTGAAAATTCAATAATGGCATTATTAAACTATATCAAATATAATTTAATTTTATTCATTTAATAATTATCATATAATTATTAAAGACCATATATTAACTTTTAATTTATATTTTCATGTGTGACAAAATGATATTATTAATCATATTAATGATATTTATACATATGTAAGTATATAATTGGATTATCCAATTATACTGAATCCGCTACAGTATATTGAGCTAGCACGGGGACCAAATGGACCTACGGTTCCGAGCTCCAATAATCTCGAAATATTAATTAAGCTCTTAATTAAATATTCTGAAATATTAACTCCGAGTTATCCACTAAAAACCCGAAGCGGCACTCTCGTTGCAGCAGATATTATATTAAGTCAAACCACGTCGGTGTCCATCGATATAGTCACTACATACATATGAACCATTCACGAGTATCTCGTAATTAGAGCCGGCCAGCCGGGTCATTATATCCGTTATACCCATCTAATTATTGTTACCTTAAGTATAATTGATTCTCTAATGAATGATTTATTCATAACCATTGTGAATTTTTAATCTTTCTATTCGTAATAGAAAAACTTAAGCTCTCTAATCGTTCAAGTACCGAATCAACCCTTAAGGAATATACTTCTCTACTTCTCGCAAGAAAGAGTGAACTTCATGTCTATGTAAAACGTCCCCAGCTACACACAAGATCATGCCCCCAAAGTACGTAGCTATTGGTCGGGACCGCTAGACCAGCCTCACCTTTTATAAATCAAAGGACATAGCCTGCCATGTAGGAGTTCGTAGTACACTCAGGATTAAAATCAATCCATATATTATCGTCTAGTAGATCGAAATAAATTTCTTTATTTAACGGATATTATAAGAAAGTAATTTCTATCTGGGTCTAGTCCTAGATGATCACATCATACAAGGTGCCTCCATTTTCATGTCTCCACATGGGCGATCACGGATCAAGGTCGCCATATAATTATAGAATGGACCGCAGCTATAGATAAACCACAAACAAAGTACCCGTTTTGTTTGCTCTCTATGGACTATTTTAGATTACCAAATTCAGACTTAAATCCTCTTGTATACGACACTCATACATTAAGTCTGAATGTACATGTGTAATTTACAATATGCGAAATTTAAACAAACACTTTGATAAATGAATAATGCATCATTTTATTTCATAACATATAAAACTGTTTACATTACATGAAGCTCTAGGGCATATATCCCAACACTCAACACGACAAATCAAATATTAATCACAAATCCTAGAACTCTAAAACTTTTCCCAGGACACTTGCGAGGGTGACTGTCGCTTGGGTGATCCGCGTCTTGAGCATGACTTCCAAAGTTATCGTGGTTGACCAATCTGGAAGCCAACCTGCAAAATTAGCAAACTGGTTTGGTGTGAGTTATAAAACTCAGTAAGTAACCATGCTAGTACTGTAAACAGAACATAAAAGTCAATCACATTAGAAGTTTTTCAGAATTATCAAGTTATTATGAGTTCAGAATTATTAGCTTTTTTGTTATCTTTTATACTTTACCCATGTTAGATTTTAATATTTACATATCTACATATGTGCCAATCTAATAGCTAAATATCTAAAGTATACAAAGAAAAACTCGAGTACCATATAGTACATCATTTAACATCAAATTCCTTTCAATCATATGAAACTTGCAGTCACATATATTTATACTTTTATCACAATAAACATATTTGAAATATCATCAAATCGGTAAGTCAAACGAACTTTGTTTAATTAGATGATCTTACAATAGTTTAACATTCATGACTTATCGCATTCACACATACCAGTTTAGAAACCATAGCTCAATTCTCTTTAGTTTAGAAACCATAGCTCACTTCTCTTTCATTCATGCAAATCCAATTTTCAAAATTCTTACTTAGATACATGCCTAGTACCTCAAGCTTGCAAACTCACACCAGTTTTTCGGTCATTCATTCATTCCACGAAAACATACACAGTCCATACATATCACGAGTTATATCATACACACATACACTCAAACACACATACAAGCATCGTGTAACCGACAACGAATCATACATAACAACCAATACATCAAATAACACATAACCAAATAATACATAGATATGTCTGGCTTACGCATATATTGCTCGTACGAGACTTATTACTTATTTTACAATAGGTATGAGATGATTACCGTTCGAACCAATTCTTAACCTGCTCGACTATTACACCACAAAATCATCAACCAATTAAACATACACATATGCGCACATATCATATAACACAAACTCATCACATGATTTCTCATATACAAGCACATACATGACAAACGCCCAAAGTCATCATCCAAACACACACACACACACACACACACTCACACATATATATATATATATATATATATATATATATATATATATATATATATATATGAATAGCATTATCTTTAACAATCTTTATGTCTTTCCATTATCGATCAAATATACTCAGTTTCCAAGTTTTCTATCTGAAAATATCTCATACTGAAGCTCATAATTTAAACATATCGATTCAAGAATGATGTAGCTTATACCCATTTATTATCACACTTAACCATTCCAACTTCTATATAAATAAATTGCATGTACGAATCAATAATAAACTTATTCCATTTATCGATCATGTATACTCAAATTATCCATAACTTATCATCACATACATATACAAATATGTGTCCCGACGCTTATACATATGCTTATTCATATACTTATATATACGTATACCATTATGAGTTCATACACTTACATGCATCAATACATACATGTAGACATCAAACTCATCAAATATTTCAGTTCATATCAGAGCATTATCCTCAAACATTTCACTTCATATCATAATAATAACAAAAGTCCATACCTGTGATGGTCAACTAACTTAATTATACATGATCTCGAAGTCCTTTCTCAAATCTATCTCTTAACTGTTCCAAACGTTTTAATCATCTCTACACACACACACACACATATATTTAAAACATGAAGTGAACAATTCAAGAACTCATCGTATTGTTTAATTACTTGGCTTCGCGAGCACTCCAGGTCCTAGTCAAATCTGTCAAAACAAATTGCAAAATACGGACAAAATCACGACTTACGGCATTTTCGACTTAACTACGATAAAATTCCGGATATTTCCGGGACAACCAAATCAAGTCCGATTTCAATATTTTCAGTTCTATTAATCTTAAAACATCATTACAAACTAATTCGAGCCACTAGTTAACTTAAATCATAGGTTTATGTATTTTTGGAAAATCTTTCGAAAAAATTTCCGCAAACGCTACGAAAGGGTTCCATACCTTCTGAACCTGCCCATATTTATCTAAATATTATTGTACCATCATATATATTTTATAAATATCATTAGATCAAAAACACATTAATACACAGAAAAGCCACTTTTATCGAAAACTTACATAATCTATCGGATCGATCGAACTCATTATATTTTCACTCAGATTCTACCAAATTCACATATTAAATATACTAATACTCAAACAACTCAATTTATATCATTACGCTACTCTATGAAGCTATTGGATAAATCCGAACATTTAACGATAAACTTGAAATTAGCAAATTTTTACCAGGAGGTATTACCGAGATTTCGATGGCATATACAAACTCCAAACGATCCCATGAATGCGCTAGAATTGACGGAATTTTGATCGGAGAACCTGTTCATTCGACGTTATTGTTCATTGCCACTTTTTCTCTCGATTTGCGTGGAGCCGTGCACGAAACAGGAAAATCATCACCGCTAACTTGTAGTACTCTCCGAGAGCTTCGATTTGGCGGGTGGCTAGGGCCATAAAATGAAGCGATGAGCAGGGATAGCGAAACTGTTGGAAATTAATTGTTGTTAATTATTTGGTGTTGTTAAATAACAACAATTAGTAATAATTTCATGTTGGAAATTATTAAGTTAATTATGTGGTGTTGTTAAATAACAACAATTAGTAATGATTTCATTACTAAGTAAACAACAAGAGTTGTTAATCAAATAATTAAGTAACAACAAGAGTTGTTAAGTGACAACAATTAGTAAAATGTTAAATGGGGAACATATGGTACACCCATGATGGTAACATTTTTGGAAGGGTTAGAGAAAGTCATTATGCATCCAAATACATGTGATTACATAGTAATCAATGCATGTGATTAAATAGTAATCAATGATTAATAGTAATCCATGCATGTGAGCTAATAGTGACTTGGTTTCCCTCCTATAAATAAGACCATTTGCTTATTGAGTTAAGCAATCAATTAAGTTTGATTAAGAGGTCTCTACAAGAAGAAAGGTATGCAATTGTGTTGTGATTAACTTAGATTTATTTCTATTAGCATGTAAATAAATCTATGACTAGTAATACATGTATGGTTAGATCCTAAGAGGACAAACATGTAAATATATTAGGGATTATGTTTCCTAACATTGGTATCAGATCCAGGTTTAAATGCATGTATTCTAGTTGGATTACACAAAAAATTGTATGAACATGCATGAAAAATGTTGAAAATGCTTCTGGTTTTTGTTTTTAAAAAATGATTTTCTTCCAAATTTGGGCCGTAATAACTCTCTGTATAAAATTGATAATCGCATGTTCAAACATGTTTTGAAAACTAGGTCATGAGATCTTCAATTTGGTATATCATTTGCTTAATTTAGATTAAAATTGAGAAAGATATGTACCCTAGAAGTTGGCTAGTTGAATATGTTTTTTCCCAGAAAAACACTCCCAGAAGAGCTGTACTACATGTCATCCGGTCTTTAGAGAAGAGGACGACAAGTCGTCCGCTTTTACCGTACGACAAGTCGTACGTGTCCCTTAGTCACAGACGACATGTCATCCAGTTATGTACGACAAGTCGTACGCATAACACCGAGAAGGACGACATGTCATCCACAGCATCCAAACCGAAAAGTCGGTTCTCCCTGTAAATAACAACCGACATGTCATACAGCCACAGAACTCGCGGACGACATGTCATCTGCGCGTGTAACTTGGCCGAGGCTGGCCGGCGCGTGAGAGCGCGTGAGGGCGAGTGGGAGCCCGTGGCCGGCGCGTGGCGGCCCGTGGAGGCGCGTGAGCTACTCCTGTGGCGCGTGAACATCCGTGATGGCCCGTGTTGGTCATGTCTGTATCAGTTTGCTTTGGTAATTCCGGTCCGTCATGATTAAATGTCTATTCCTTTTGCATATTGTATTAATCGGCCATGATAAATTTGTTTTATCATATAAACTTTGTGTTTATGTAAATGAATATCTTTGTGATTTTTTATTTTAGTTAATGTAACTTTGTGTTTCATTATATTGATTTTTCTTTGTATTCATTGCAGAAAAATCATGCCGATCAGATAAAAAACTGCAAAAAGGGTTGTGACATCCGCCCACAGTGAAAAATTGAAAGACATGTTGCTGGATCTGGATAAGTATCGGATGAAAGAAGATGATGATATGATTTCGCATATAATCACCTTTAATAACATGTTACAAGAATCTATATGGGAGGGTAATTGGATAAGACAACAGAACAGACTCAGATTGCTACGAAATACTCTCCCGGAAATATGGCAAAAAAGGCTTACTGATATTTGGAAATTAGTAATTCATACAGAAGAACTACGTGTTCAGTATAACATAGCCATTGAGAGGTTAGCAATTGACTATCTCCGACATAAGGCAAATAATACTATTTTTCCTTTGATGTCCCGGAAACGTTGCAAGGATACGAAATTTACTATAGGTTTCCCATGGTTGTCCAAGATCAATTACGAGTTGCCACAAGAATTTAAGGATTCTTATCCTAAGACATTTATTCGTTGGAGCACTAGAACCGGAAAAGTTTTAAGTGTTAGATATTAGTTTTTTCTATGATAAAACTATGTTAATGTTTATGTGTGTAATTGTTTGTTACTTCATGGCATGTAAATATTGTATTTATATGTATGAATGTTTAATGTTGAATTTAATTTATGTAATTAAATCAATGATTGTCATGTATAATAGTCGCATGATTAAGATGTTCTAAGAATTTATGTAATTTTTAGAAAATGATTTTATATGATTGATTATGTTGATAATATTTTTACATTGGGTAATTGGATGATGATTGGACACATAGTGGCCTTTTGACTCTAACCCCATTGAAAAATCTTATTAAACATAATTTATTTCATGATAAAATAAGTCAAAAGTATTAACATTTGTGCATGAATGTCTGTAGAAACTTTGTGTTTTTTAATGGCTTCCGCAACAAAGAACATTATTGCTGAACTCAACAAGGGTGAGAAACTGAATGGCGATAATTATGAAATTTGGAGCATGAAAATCCAATATGTGCTAGAAGAACAAGAGGTTCTTGAAACTTTGAAAATGAGCATGGATGAACCTGAACAGGGCATTACGGCCCAACACAGGCGAGACCGAGAAGCTTATGAGGCCTGGAAGAAAAAGAATTCCATTGCCCGCATTACATTGCTGAGCAGTATGGATAATGACCTAATGAAAGAGTTCAGGAAATATGACATGGCTATCTGCCACTCCTCAACAAAATGGTGTTGCGGAAAGAAGAAATATAACCCTTCTTGAAATGGTTAGGTCTATGATGGCACAAGCAAATTTGCCTATAACATATTGGGGTGATGCATTATTAACTGCCACATATGTACTTAACCGAGTGCCATCTAAATCTGTGTCCACCACACCATATGAGTTATGGACATGTCGTAAACCAGATATTCACTTTCTAAAACCTTGGGGTTGTGCGACTTATGTTCATGTGCATTCTCACAAACATGGAAAGTTAGGCCCAAGAGGAAAAAAGAGTATCTTCATAAGATATTCTGAACAATCAAAAAGATATGTTTGCATAGGTGAACATGAAAGTGGAGGCTGTTGGATAATATGACCCATAGCGTCACTATTTGTACAGATCATAGTGTTGTTGTACAAATTAACTATGTGACAAGGAAATTGCACTCTCATCATTTGTGATTAGATCACCTTAGATATATAAATGAAGAGAGGTCCCTATGATTAGTTCCTGGATTGAGAATGATATGAGACAGTATCAGTCCACGAAGGATTAATCATTAAATATCCCTAGTCGTAGTATTATCGAGACTGGACATCGATAATGCGGAATAGGCTAGTATTGCACTTGTGCGCGTTGTGAGGGCACAACGACATAGTTCTCATATATATAAGTATTGGATACTTATGCAAGTGCGATAGGAGGTTGTGTTTCACCGATCGTACGGGAAACAGCTTCGCTCTGGATAGACCCCTCAGAATCCCATTGGTATTATGACTATGTGTCTATGGGAGTCCGACATCAGGGTAGGTGTGTATGGTCTTAACCTGAGACTTGCACCGCTAATGCTTACGACAATCAATATGCTTTAGTTGAGGTCGTCCAGGACTCTAACCGGTTCTGTGTACGCCAATGCTGGGTATATTGAGAATCGTAGAGTATTGGGTGTGATGTCAAGACGGAAGTATCACTCCAGTCATAGTGGAGATGATGTCACGCAGGATACGGTATTAGTGCTCTTAAGTGCTGGCCGGCCATCGGGATATTATGACAAGGTCATGTATATCCGATTATAGAGACTAGTTACCAGACATCTAACATATTAATCTAGGATTAATTACGGAGATATTTTATCTGGGATAAAATATCGTCTAAAGAGAGAGAATGATTAATTTAGAATTAATCGGTAAATTAATATATTCGATATATTAAACGAAATTAGATTTCGACGCGGAATTAAAATTAGATTTTAATTCGGGCGAACGAATTAATTTAGAATTAATTCGTTAGCGACGTGAATAGTGAATTCGCTAGGCGTAATCATTTAATTACGACGCAACAGAAAACTCGCTAATTAGGAATTAGCGAAACCGAGCCCGAGCGTGATTGCGAGCGCATTCGTATTTCGAATTCGAGTGCGGCAACGCAAGTCACATCAAGCGTCAAATCATTAGTCACATCAAGCGTCAAATCAAACGTCACTTTGAGTGATGTGATTGATTGATGTGATTGATTGATTGAAAGACATGTCACTTTAATAAAGTGACATTGAATAGTAGATGGAAGTAGATGAAATAGTGAAGTTGGTTGAGACTTTTACCATTTTAATTATTTGATGAATTATTTGGTAATTGTTTAATGTATTTTCTTGGAAAATATATAAAGGTTTTTGGAAAATCTTTTGGCAACCAATTACACATTTTCTCTCCATCTCTCCTCCTCTCTTTCTCACGCCCAAGGGGCTGTTTTCTCTCCTATTTTTCACAGCTCACTGCCGTGAGCTTCAAGGGAAGCATGAGTGTGTTTTGTTGCAAAACACAAGTGCTAGCACACTTACGAGACTTGCGAAGGTGTTAGGGAGGTTCACCCATGAGGCGGGATTCGTTTGACGCAATCTTGGAGCTCATTTTCGCAGCTCAAAAATCTGATTTGGAGGGCAGTGAACTGCACACAGTTGGCGCCAAAACAGTGGGCTTTTTGGGCTTCATTCGTCTTCAAATCGTCTCAACCGATCGATGTGAGTATTCCGCTACCTCCTTTAATGTATTCACACATGTATTTCATGTCTTGTTTGATCTTGGGACCTAGATAAAACCTAACAGAGGCGTGACAGAATTTGAATCACGAGATATCACATTTTTAGAAAAGAATTTATTATCTCTTTCACATGAGTCATATATAAAGAAAATTCTTGAACGCTTTCAAATGCAGGTTTGCAAACCCATTGATACTTCTATCACGAAAACTGAAGCTTTGAGTCGTAGATTGTGTCCTAAAACTCCACAGGAAAAGGAACAAATGAAGAAAGTTCCTTATGCAAATGCAGTTGGAAGTTTAATGTACGCAATGTTGTGTACAAGACCTGATTTCTGTTTCGCTGTTGGAATGGTAAGTAGATACCAATCCAATCCAGGACTAGCACATTGGAAAGCAATTAAAAGAATATTTAGGTATCTAAGAGGGACTACTGATTACTCATTGTGTTATCAAGGAAATGATATGCAATTGAGAGGCTATACTGATGCTGACTAGGGAGGAGATTTAGACTATTGTCTGCTTCTTAAAACTTAGATTTGATGATTTCTATCTTGGAATGTTACTGAAAGATCATGAGAGATTCGATCTGAAAGGACATCTATGGAAAAGCGAATTGAATCAAAGTTGAGAGATTCGAGAAAGGAGAAAGATCATTATATGAGTTATATCACATTAGCTTGTATTCACTCGTCGACCAATTATGTTATTCTATGTGATCAAACATGATTGTGAATACAAAATAAATATTACATTCGAAAAGAGATCGAGAGAGATTTAATGTGATAAATGATCGAGGATACTGCATACATAATCCACTATGGTTCTATCCATTTTTCGAGCGGCTATATATTCCTAACAGATGTATAGCAAATGAGCTCTCGAAGTATGCTGGTCGCACGACACAATTGCAAAGTATGAATTATTCTTGTAGAGATAATAAAAACTGTTGATCCCATCATGTGTGAGTGGGAGATGTTGGAAATTAATAGTTGTTAATTATTTGGTGTTGTTAAATAACAACAATTAGTAATAATTTCATGTTGGAAATTATTAAGTTAATTATGTGGTGTTGTTAAATAACAACAATTAGTAATGATTTCATTATTAAGTAAACAACAGGAGTTGTTAATCAAATAATTAAGTAACAACAAGAGTTGTTAAGTGACAACAATTAGTAAAATGTTAAATGGGGAACATATGGTACACCCATGATGGTAACATTTTTGGAAGGGTTAGAGAAAGTCATTATGCATCCAAATACATGTGATTACATAGTAATCAATGCATGTGATTAAATAGTAATCAAAGATTAATAGTAATCCATGCATGTGAGCTAATAGTGACTTGGTTTCCCTCCTATAAATAAGACCATTTGCTTATTGAGTTAAGCAATCAATTAAGTTTGATTAAGAGGTCTCTACAAGAAGAAAGATATGCAATTGTGTTGTGATTAACTTAGATTTATTTCAATTAGCATGTAAATAAATCTAGGACTAGTAATACATGTATGGTTAGATCCTAAGAGGACAAACATGTAAATATATTAGGGATTATGTTTCCTAACAGAAACATATACTCGTGCGTGCATCTCTTCTTTTCCACCGTTGCAGGCATTCTGGGGACTGCCGCCCGCCACCACAAGGAGGAAGGCTTGCCGGCGTACCCCTCTGGCTGGTCGAGCCGGCCGACGATGGGATACTTGGGGGTGGGATTCCATAAACTGCTTCAAAATATGACAATTTTGTAGAAGAATGCACATTTATGTTGTAACTGAACTCTACCCATGGCAACCATTCAACCCTTGGATGATCACTAGTAAAATATCGGAGGTACTGCTTAAGGGTGCAATTAACAACTTTTGTTTACCCATCGGACTGCGAGTGGTATCTGGAACTCATGTATAGTTTCTTACATTGTAGTTGGAGCAGAGTCTGCCAAAACGAGCTAATGAATACTTTATCACTGTCACTGACAATGGAAGTAAAGACTCCATGAAGGCCCACGATATTGGCAATGAATGATTTTGCTACAATTGAAGCGGTGTAGGGGTGCTTAAGGAGCACGAAATAGGCATATTTGCTTAGTCGATCTACTACCACCATGATCACCGTGTCACCAATTTATGAAAGCAAACCGTCAATGAAATCCATTGATACATTGGTCTATATTCTCTTCGGTATTATTAGAGGTTGCAGGAGTCTGATTGGCCATTGGCAATCGGTCTTGTTACGCCGGCAGGTGGCACAATGTCGTAAAATTTCCTTCTATGTCTGGCGCATGTTAGGCCATTCAAAACAGGCTCGAATCCAGGCGAAGGTCTTTTGGAACCCTAAATGTCCGACTATAGGTGAGGAATAGCCATCAGATAAGACTGTCGAAATTAGAGTAGATGCGGGACTCAGATAGACCTTATTATTTCGGAACCAAACTCCATCTCGTTGTGTAAACATGTGATTTTTAGTTGCCATTCGACAGGGTAATTGGTTATAGAAGGAGACTGTCTTAACTTCTTGTTGCAGAATTGGCCACTAGTTTGCTTGTGGTAAAAATATTTCCATGAAATTGAATTCGACCATCCTAGATAGAGCTTCTACACCTTGATTCTCGACCCCTTTCTTGTATTTGATAATATAATCGTACCCAAAAATTTTTGGTAGCCAGCGGGTTTGTGCCGGAGTTGTGATACGCTGCTCTAATAATTATTTGAGACTTTTTTGGCCAGTCCTTACTGCGAATGGATTTCCCAGGAGATACAATCGCCATTTGAGGATAGCTTTGACGATTGCTAGCATTTCATTCTCATAAGTAGAGAGTGCTAGTGCAGACCCCTTTAATGCCTCGCTAAAGAAAGCAATTAGTTGTCCTTGCTGAGAAAGGATTGCTTTAATGCCAGTCCCTCAAGCATCACATTTGATAACAAACCTTTGGTTGAAATCCGATAGCTGCAATACAATAGGGGAAGTCAATGCATGTTTTAGTTGGAGGAAAACAACTATCGCGTCTAAATCTCATTAGAATCTGATTTTGGTTAAAAGTCGGGTAAGCAGAGCTACAATAGTGCCGAATCCTCAGATAAATTTTCTATAATAGCTTGCTAATTCGAGGAAGCTAAGAACTCCTTTAGCTGTGGTTCAGATAGTCTTGTACTGCTTGAATTTTTGCAGGGTCAACTGATACCCCATATTAGGAGATAACATGCCCAAGGTAATTTACCTGCAAGACATCAAATTGACATTTTTACTTCTTGGCATATAAGTGATTATCTGTCAAAATTTGTAAAGTTGTTCGGAGATGCCAAATGTATTTCTCCCAATTTTTGGAATAAATCAGTATGTCATAGAATAAAACTAAGATGAATTTTCTAAGATGAGGGCAAAACAAATCATTCATCAAACTCTAAAAGGTGGCAGGTGCATTTGTGAATCCAAAAGGTATTACAATGAACTCATAATGGTCGGTATTCTTGCAGAAAATAATTTTAGGAATGTCATCTTCTTTAAAATGGATTTAATGATACTCTTACTGTAAATCCAGTTCCGAGTAGAACTTGGCTCCATGCAGTTCGTCGAAAATCGATTTTGAGCATACCGTCAGACTTTTCACGGCGAGACGAGCACGGTGGTATTTTTCGGCGATCGAATGGAGCTCCGGTGACCCTTCATGCGCGCCACGCGCCAACCAGTGAGCATCCAACGCGCCCGACGCGCTCCACGCGCCAGCCGAAGGTTGAAGACGCCGAGTCAGTGCCACGTCAGCGCCACATCAGCGAAACCTGTACAGTCAGCAGCCCAGTCAGCAGTCCACGTCAACAGACCAGTTAGCGGCCACGTGTGCATCCAGTCAGCGCCACGTGTCCTCCACGTCAGCAGAACTGCCACGTCAGCGGTGTCTGGTAAATTTCAGATAGGTCCCTGAACTTTCTGGAAATTATAATTTAGGCCCTATACTTTCAGAAATTTTCAATTTAGTCCCTGAACTTTTCCGTAATTGCACTTTGGCCCCTAAACTTTCGGAAATTGCACTTTGACCCCTGTAATTTTTGAAATTTGCAATTTGGTCCCTGTGTCGGATTTTGACAAACGAACTGTCATTTCCACCATTTTCGACCATTCCGGACGCAATGGTGAGGTCCGTTTTTTGAAATTCTACTTAGAATTTTTATGATGGAAGGGGGCAACGGAAAAATGGTTTTGTTAACCAGTACAAATTATTTCACATAGAGAGGAAGGATGAAAGACCTTCTGTATGTGAAGGACTATGATGGATCAGTATTTCTGGAGCAGAAACCAGAAGGAATGACCGATGGAAAGTGGGCTAATCTTCACCAGAAAACATGCAGTACTATTCGTCAGTGGATCGACGATAGTATCGTCAACCATGTCAGTGAAAAAACAAATGCACGTGTCTTATGGGGAAAGCTGGAGGAGCTTTTCCGAGCAAAGACTGGAAACAACAAGCTGTACTACATCAAGAAGATGATGGGGTTGAAATACCAGGAAGGTACAGCTGTGGCGGACCACATCAACGATTTCCTCGGAACAATGAAAGAATTGTCTGGATTGGGCATAGACTTCGGTGATGAGGTAAATGGCTTAATACTCCTTAATACGTTACCAGAATCTTGGGAAACGTTCAGATCTACGGTGATAAATTCAGCCGCAGATGGGAAAGTCACTATGGAGATGGCAAAGACCAGGATCTTCGAGGAAGAAAAGAGGACGAGAATGCAGGAGTCAGCATCGGCCTCAACCTCAGAAGCTCTAGTGACAGAGAAGAACATCAGAAGGGGGAGGATTAAAAGCCGAGGCCCAGGTAAATCAGACAAGAACCGGGGGAAATCAAGAACTAGAGATATTGAGTGCTATCACTGCAAGAAGAAAGGCCATATGAAGCGGGATTACTACAAACTGAAGAACGAGCAGTCCATGAGAGATGGTGACTCTAACCAAGAAAGAGTTGCTACCACCACCGAGAAAACCTCCAAAGACTTCTGCATAATATATGAAGAAGATGTTGTGAATCTTGCCAGCCACGAGACCAGTTGGGTGATAGATAGTGGCGCCTCCATACACGCCACATCTCGCAGAGACTTCTTTTCATCTTACACACCAGGAGACTACGGTGCTGTAAGGATGGGGAATGACGGCGAGTCCAAAGCCGCCGGTATTGGAGACATTTTCCTTGAAACAGACAACGGGACAAGGCTAGTGTTGAAGGGAGTCAAGCACATCCCAGACATCCAGTTAAACCTGATCTCAACAGGCAAGCTGGATGATGAAGGTTTCTGCAGCACCTTTAGTGACGGCACCTGGAAGCTCACAAAAGGATCAATGGTGGTGGCACGAGGTAAGAAAGACTCAACTCTGTATTTGATGCATGCTAAGCTTTCAAATAGTAGCATAAATACAGTCAACAGCAATGAGGCAGCCGAGCTATGGCACAAAAAGCTCGGTCACATGAGTCAAACGGGGATGGAGATACTACGCAGGCGGAATGTTCTTCCGGAATTGAAGAACTCACACTTACGGAAGTGTGAACACTGCATGGCTGGAAAACAGAACAGAGTGTCCTTCCAGAGCTCCCCGCCTCAATGGAAACCGGAGGTACTTGACCTCATACATTCAGATGTATGTGGTCCGATGCAGACACGAACACTTGGAGGGTCACTTTACTTTGTGACATTCATTGATGATCATTCAAGGAAGATCTGGGCATACACCTTGAAGAGAAAAGACCAAGTGCTTGGAGTGTTCAAAGAGTTTCACGCCCTGGTGGAGAGAGAAACCGGCAAGAAACTCAAATGCATCAGAACAGACAACAGTGGAGAATACAGAGGTCCGTTTGATCAGTACTGCAAGACACAAGGAATCCGACATCAAACGACACCTCCGAAAACACCTCAGCTGAATGACCTAGCTGAGAGGATGAACAAAACCTTGTGCGAAAGGGTCAGAAGCTTGCTGTCACAAGCCAAGCTACCGAAGACATTCTGGGGGGAGGCACTCAACACAGCAGTACATGTTTTGAACATGTCCCCAGCGGTCGTACTGAAAGGTAATGTTCCTAACCAAGCTTGGACAGGTAAAGAAGTGTCTTGTGAACACTTGCATGTCTTTGGGTGCAAAGCATTTATACACATCCCAAAGGACGAGAGATCCAAGCTTGATGCAAAGATACGACATTGTGTCTTTATTGGCTATGGTCAGGATGATTTCGGCTACAAACTCTATGATCCTGTAGAGAAGAAGATTGTCAGAAGCCGAGATGTTGTCTTCGTCGAAGACCAGACCATAGAAGATATCAGAAAGGAGTTGAAGACAATGCCCCAGCAATACAGAAATGTGAATCCAGAACCTCATACACCAGTGCCAGTACGAGTTGAAGATGAGGTTCCCAGACAGGAGGGTACAGGTGATGAAGCTCTCAGAGATGATGATCATGATCAACCACCAGTACCAGAAGCTACACCAACAGTTCCACAGAGAAGGTCAGACAGAGAGAGGCGACCTTCAACCAAATACTCTGCATATGAGTATCTGCTGCTTACTGACGGGGGAGAACCCGAGAGCTACAAGGAGGCTGTGGAAATAGAGGACAGAGAAAAGTGGGAGGAAGCCATGCAAGATGAGATGAAATCTTTGCATGATAATCACACTTTTGAGTTGGTGAAATTTCCAAGAGGCAAACGGGCTTTGAAGAACAAATGGGTGTACAGGGTAAAGCAACAGGAGCACACTTCACAACCCCGGTACAAAGCCATATTAGTCGTCAAGGGATTCAATCAGAGGAAAGGCATTGACTTCGATGAAATCTTCTCTCCAGTTGTGAAGATGTCATCCATCAGAGTGGTACTCAGCTTAGTAGCAAGCCTCGACCTGGAAGTTGAGCAGATGGATGTCAAGACCGCATTTCTTCACGGAGATCTGGAAGAAGAAATTTACATGGAGCAACCAGAAGGCTTCAGAGTCAGAGGGAAAGAGGACTATGTGTGCAGACTCAGAAAAAGCCTCTACGGTTTGAAACAGGCACCGAGACAGTGGTACGTGAAGTTTGAGTCAGTTATGGGGGAGCAGAGATACAAGAAGACCACTTCAGACCATTGTGTTTTCGTTCAGAAATTTTCTGACGATGACTTTATCATCTTACTGCTATACGTAGATGATATGTTGATAGTTGGCCGTAATCAATCGATGATTGATAATTTGAAGCAGCAATTGAGTAAGTCTTTTGAGATGAAAGACTTGGGGCCAGTTAAACAGATTCTTGGCATCAGGATCGGTCGTGATCGGAAAGCCAGGAGATTATACTTGTCACATGAGGAGTACATCGAGAAGGTACTTCAGAGATTCCAGATGGACAAGGCTAAAGCGGTTAACACTCCTCTTGCTACCCATTTTAGATTGAGTACACAACAGAATCCCTCTACTGAGACAGAGAAGGAGGAAATGAAACAGGTTCCATACACCTCAGCATTGGGAAGTCTTATGTATGCCATGGTGTGCACGAGGCCAGACTTAGCACATGCAGTTGGATTGGTCAGCCGATTTATATCAAACCCAGGAAGAGAACACTGGAATGCGATCAAATGGATTATGCGGTATCTTCGAGGCACATCCAAAATGAGGTTATGTTTTGGAAGCAGCGAACCAGTGTTGATAGGCTACACCGATTCAGATATGGCAGGAGATGTGGATACCCGAAAGTCTACTTCGGGGTATCTGATTACTCTCTCATGAGGAGCTGTGACATGGCAGTCTAGGTTGCAGAGATGTGTTGCACTTTCTACAACAGAGGCAGAATTCATTGCAGTTACAGAAGCTTGCAAGGAATTGCTGTGGATGAAGACATTCGTCCAGGAATTGGGTTTCAAGCAGGAGAAGTACATTTTGTACTGCGATAGCCAGAGTGCTATCTATCTCGGTAAAAATTCCACATTTCATTTGAGGTCAAAACATATCGATGTGAGGTATCACTAGATACGGGACGTCCTGAGCTCAAGGCTGATAGAACTCAGGAAAATTCACACCGATGACAACGGTGCCGATATGTTCACGAAGGTTTTGCCGAAAGAGAAACTTGAAATCTGTCGTGCCATAGCCGGGATGACAAAACTCTCCACATAGTCAGAGTGGGGAGATTCAGAGAACTACGATTGGCTTGATCCCAACTCAGGGTACGTAGACAGTCATACAGATGCAGCCAGGGGAGGATCCCTTGGAGGATCCAGGTTTGGATGATTAATGGTCGGCTCAGATTTAGGGTAAATCTTCACCGAGGGGGAGATTTGCTGGAAACCATGCATGCAACATGCAGCCAAAAGCCACCGAAAGAAAGGTTGAAAAAGTTGGCAAGCTTTCCACCGAAAGCTTGAGTTGAAAATTTTGCCAAAACCGTGTGGCACTGTTCACACGGTTTTGGGCATTATAAAAGGAGCCATGGAGACCATTGTAAGCATCCCAGAATCCCAAACGTGAGTGAAGATAGAGAGTAAAATGTTTGAGAGTTTTTTGTAAAGCTTGGGTTGTAAGCTTGTAATTCTTTTGTGAGTAATATAAAAGAAGAGTTTTCTCTCAATTCACCTCTATTTTGTGTGTTTAATCACAACAATGGGTACGGTGCAATGGTAAACTGATAGGCAAGTTGAACACGTGTTAGAAACTCGGTGAGGAGGCGTGAGAGACTGGCGGGTTGGGCCGTCCTTGACTCACTGTTTAAGGATGGAATATTTTGGAAGAATATGTTGGAGTTTCTATAGGTCCCAAGATCAAAACTCAAGCATGATACACAAGTGAATACAACGACGGAAGTTGCGGAATACTTACATCAAGCGGTTGAGCGATGATTTGGGCAACAAAACGAAATCTGCCTTGACAGTGGACTGCACTGCAGTGGGCTGCTGTGAACAGTAAATTTCGCCCCTTATCTTCAAGATTTGAAGCTCCAAGCTTCATCATTTAGGTTCCCGGCTCATGGGTATACTTCCCTATCACCTTCGCATTGATCCCGGAGTGTGCTAGCACTCTTGTTTTTGCATCAAAAACGCACTTGGCTTCCCTCCATTTTCGGTCACTGCCCAGCAAAACCAGAAATGGCGTGAAGAGAGGAAGAAGAAGAAGAAGAGAGAGAGGAGGGAAAAGTGTGTCTACGGTTTTGTGTCTTTGTTGTGTATCTAATACACATGAAAATGAATTTTCATTTCATTTCAAACACATTTGGCTTTAATTGCCAACCACACACATCACTCATCACATCAAGTCAACTCAATCAAGTTGTCAAGTCACATCACTCAAAGTGACAAGTGATTTGACGCTTGATGCGACTAATGATTTGACGCTTGATTTGACTTGCGTGCCGCACTCGAATTCGAAATGCGAATGCGCTCGCAAATAATCTCGGGCTCGGATTCGCTAATTCTAAATTAACGAATTTTCCGTCGCGTCGTAATTAAATGATTACGCCTAGCGAAATCACTATTCACATCGCTAACGAATTAATTCTAAATTAATCCGCTCGCCCGAATTAAAATCTAATTTTAATTCCGCGTCGAAATCCAATTTCGTTTAATATATCAAATATATTAATTAATCGATTAATTCCAAATTAATCATTCTCTCTCTTTAAATTGATATTTTATCCCAGATAAAATATCTCTGTAATTAATCCCAGATTAATTTTCTCTCATCTAATTAATCCCAGATTAATTAAAAGTGTGAGTCATACGTCATCGGTGAATCTTTGGGAAGCGACCCATGAGATCCCCTGATATGTTGGCAGTCAAATCGGTCATCGGACTATCCGAACACGTACGTACCAAGTACCACGTACTACGTTTTACTGATTTACTAGACAAGGTTGGCTTCTAGAAAAGCACCAAGTCTTCCCAATTCTCCGGACATATTCTTATAAGAATATTCAAGGATCTATATCAAGCGTAGTATACCAATTGTATTGTGTATATCGCCCAGTATCGGATAGTCACGTGCTAGGGCTGGGGCTGGATAAGTGTCTGCCCCGTCCGAAGCACATGTCGGATGTCTGGTAACATAGTCTCTATAATCGGATATTCATGACCTGGTCACAATATCCCGATTGGTTGCGCAACACTCAAGAGCACTAGTACCGTATCCTGCGTGACATCATCTCCACTATGACTGACTGAAGTGATACTTCCGTCTTGACATCACACAAATACACTACGACTCTCTGATAAACCCAGAAGTGGTGTACGCAGAACCGGTTAAAGCCCTGTACCACCAAGACCAAAGTCTATCGATTATCGTAAGTATTAGCGATGTAAGTCTCAGGTTAAGACTATACACACCTACCTTGATTTCGGCCTCCCACAGACACATAGTCATAATACCAATGGGATTCCGAGGGGTCTATCCAGAGCGAAGCTGTTTCCCGTACCATCGGTGAAACACGACCTCCTATCGCACTTGCATAAGTATCCGATACTTATATATATGAGAACTATGCCGTTGTGCCCTCACAACGCACACAAGTGCAATACTAGCCTATTCCGCATTATCGATGTCCAGTCTCGATAATACTCCGGCTAGGGATATTTAATGATTAATCCTTCGGGGACTGATACTGTCTATCATTCTCAGTCCAAGAACTAATCACAGGGACCTCTCTTCATTTATATATCTATGGTGATCTAATCACAAATGATGAGAGTGCAATTTCCTTGTCACATAGTTAATTTGCTACAACAACACAATGATTGTGCAAATAGTGACGCTATGGGTCATTTTTTCCAACAATCTCCCACTTGGCACGTAGCGAGTCACTCGAGTGTCTAACACCCGAACTATGTACGGTTCGCTCAAATTGCTGAGAAAAGATTTTCGTCAGCGGATTTGCATGATTATCGTCTGACGCGATTTACACGATCATCACATCGCCATGATGTATGATTCGAACGAATCAGATGAATATCGAAGTATATATCTGGATCGTCGATGAGACCATTAATTCTTTAGCCTGTGCTGACGCCTAGCTCAGCCGCTAACAGAACTATATCTAATCTAATTAGATTTATTATCGATCCAAATGGCTTCTATTGCTGCCTCAGCTGCATCAATAATCCGCATTTGTTGTTTATTCGGCAACAGTTATCTTGCTCGGAATATTTCCAGCTCATTGTCCCGTTATTCAAACTTATAGTACCAGTAGTAGTTTATTTACCGGTTTGGAAACTTGCAGCAGTGATCCTAGTCACTTCAAGTTCTCCTACTCCATAATTTAAGACAACATCTTTAGTTCTCTAAGATACTAACAGATGTTCTTAACTTCAATCCAGTGACTATCACTTGGATTGTCCTGATTGTGACTCCATATGCTCAAAGCATATGAGACACCAGGTTACGTACATTATTCAATGTACAATTTCTCAGAGAGTGTTAACAACTCCAAATCTAGCCCAGTAGATCTTTATTCCTTGAATAAAGGTTGTTACTCCCAAGAATTCTACGGAGAATTTCTATGAAAGAATATCTATGAAAGCCAAGCTTTCACCAATTGCTTTATTGGGAATTTCATTGTCAGTGCGCTCCCACTAACCTCCTTATATACACAAGAATCATTTCTTTTTGAATTAAATCATAAACCATTATGATTACATCAAAACATCAGTTCCAAGAACCTTATGCTTGCTTCAATCCAAACATGGATCGAATAACCCGCAAACCTTGTTTGTCGGTTATACAAAATCGTCAGGATGTTGTAAGAATCCTCCAAGAGGTTTCCTTTTCAGGAAAGCGATTTTGATCTACAACTGACACATTTCATAAATGAAATATGCAGTTATCAACAAGCATCTTCAAAATGGATTTACCATGGCAACAGGTAAAAGGTTGAACCATTATTAACACAATGTTGATAACAATACCTTTCAGTCACAAGCCTAGCTTTGTACGTTGGTATGTTGCCATCCATATATGTCTTCCTTGAAGACGTTTACGGTACCAATAGGCACAATGCCTTGCGGTACAACAACTAGTATCCAAACATAGTTGTTATACATGGAATCCATTTCGGACTCATGGCACTTTGCCATAATAAGGAGTCGATACCTTGTATCACTTCCTCAAAATATAGTCGGATGGTATACCTTCATAAGATTGACATCTTCATGAGGTGAGATCAAAAACCCATACTCTAGGTTGTTTTCTGACTCTCTCCGATCTACCCGGTTCTTCTGTATTTGAAGATTAATGGTATAAGTTCATCATTGATGAACTATATGTGTTCCATTAAGGATTTCGTGCCTCGAACAGTATTACTCCAATTTTCATCGAGTATCACCATCCTCCCACTGACCACTGCATATCGGTATTCCTTTTAGGAAAACCGCATGGTGAGCAACAATCATATTGTTCTCATGTGAGATTTATAAGTACTATACTTATGGTTTCCTTTAGGATAACCAATTTGGCACTTATCCAATTTAGGTTCTAGTTTAGTATAATCCAAACGTTATGCCTGGCATACCCAAATTATTAGGAATGAGAAACCCTGTTGTTTCTTTCCTGTTCATATCCTATATGATATCTGTCAAACAGATTTTCATGGAACCTTATTCTAAATAAGTTTTTACACTGTTAATACATATCCTATTGAAGGAAATGATAGCTCAGAGCGACTCATAATTTAACCTTATCTTGTCCAACAAAATTCAGTTTTTAGTTCGGACACACCATCAAACTGACGTGTCTCGGGAGGAGTCCTCATCTGAAAGAATACCATACTCTTTCATGTACGTATGAAACTTAATGCTTAAGTATTTTTCATTACGGTCTTACCGCGACGGTATAATACTATAGCCGATCTGTTTATCTACTTCGTGTCGAAACTCTAAAAGTTTCCGATTTGTGTTCTTCAAAAGAAACACATAACCATAATGTGATGCCACATCCGTTAAGGTCACGAAACATTCAAGTTCACATCTAGCCTAGCTAGATATGGGCCCACTATTTTCACAATGAATAGTGCTAACAGATCGGTGGCTTTCACACTATTACCAAGTAAATAGTGTTTTAGGTACTTTACCTAATAAACTAGATTCGCAGACTTTATTTGAATAGTCAAATCAGTCCTAGTACCCACTCTTCAAAAGTCTGTGTAGACAACAGGACCTGGGCGACGCAGTTCCTAGGCTCGCGGCACTAGTTGGGAAATACTAAATAATATGGAGTCGCCACCCGGTGTGAACCGGGACAAAGATTTAAGGCCGCACTCACCCCTCGCAAGGGAAGACCTCAAACCGTTGGGTTCGGAATGGTCCCTTACTCATGTCACTTGTAATGAAAGGATTTATGTAATAATTTAATTAAGCTTAAGTAACATTTATCTCCAAAAATATCATGCTTCTAGATTCATGTACATACATCAACAAGTTCATCACAACATGCAACATCACATGGCAATCTCATGGACATATTTCAATCCTATGATATGGAAAACTAAGAACAACCTAATCATGCTTGAGTACTATCTCATGAACCTATTAACCAAATAACCTGCTAACAGCCTAATCATGCTTGAATACAATCCCAAGAACACATGGAATGGATAAATGCAGGAATACAAATAATACGGTTGGCTATCTAACACAAGAAAGATCAATCAAGAGGCAATTATGCATGAATATGATAAGACAGACTCAGTTCAGTGTGTGCGCGTTCGTGTAGCGTTCGTAAACGCGTTCGAACGGTAAACAGATGGTTCGCGTTCGTGTAGCGTCCGAGTACGCGTTCGAACGAAACCAGACCTGATACATTATAAAATAAGAAAGTGCGTGTGCGTTCGTGTAGCGTTCGTAAACGCGTTCGAATGGTAAACAGAATGTTCGCGTTCGTATGGCGTTTGATAACGCGTTCGAACGGAAATGAAACAGAATGCTCTCGTTCATGTGGCGTTCATTTCCGTTCACGTTCGTATGGCGTTCGTGAACGCGTTCGAACAGAAATAAGACCTGATGCATGACAAGGCAAAATACATGCGCGTTCGAGTTGCGTTCGTAAACGCGTTCGAACGGGAACAGATCTGATGCATGAAATGGGACGCAATACATAAACGATAAAATAAAGGGCGCGGCGAAGTACTGCCGTAAAGGTGGCCTTTTGGGGCTCTTGATCTCTCAAAGGGAGGACCTTTAGACCAACATACTAAGCCCATGCGCTCGACTGAATCATGCATACATAGAATGAAAAGCAATAATACTAAACATAGTGTGCCCGATTGAACGTATCTTGTATCCAACCGAACACACATCAACCGGCGTGGCAAAGCCTCGTGGTAAAGGGCTTTAGCCCCTCCCCATAGGGATCTCACATCGCACTTACTAAGCCCATGCACTCGGTTGAATCATGCATACGAAAATAAAGACATCATATCAAACTAAGTATGTCCGATTGAACGTATTTCGCATTCAACCGAACACACATCAATCGGTGCGGCAGAGCATCGTGGTGAAGGATTTTAACCCTCTAATTAGGGAACCTTTCATCGCACTTACTAAGCCCATGCACACGATCGTATCATACGGGAATAAACAACATGCAAATTTAAATGACAAGAATTAAATAAACCAAAGCAACACAAAACAAGAGAAGGTGCCGTTTACTCAAGTGGTACGTGGAGTTGTGTCCCAAGTACAGACCGCACTACCGTCCATTCGGATTCGGCTACGGAATTTACGTCTGGGTTTCCATCCTATATACCACAAGAGACAACACTCTTCCATTCATCCAATACCCACAACACGCATCCATAAACGACTCTCATGTGAATACAATTCAATAATAAAAGAAACGAATATAAACTAATGAAAAAGTGCCCTCAGGTCTAACCTTTTAAGTCGTCTCTCGGACTCGCGTTTCACGAAGATCGGAAGGGGTAAAGCTCCGCAACTCTTTCGGTTCACTGGTTCACTGCTCTCGTTCGTTGTCTTACTGTTTTGGGTCGTCGTCCTCCGTCTTTTACTGCTGTTTTGACTCCGATTTACCGCCGCTACTACTGTTTTGCTGCTGTATTTTAGTTACTGTGTTTGGGATGTTTTGGCTACTGTTTTGGGTTTATTTTCGGTGGTGTTATGTGTGGTTCGGGGGCTGTTTTATGTGTGTGTCTAGGGCTGCTTGGGATGTGTTTTTGGGTGAGGTGAGGGGGAGTTGTGTCTATGAGCTTGGGTGTTTCTTATGTGAATGAGCTAGCTAGCCTTGAGAAGGTTGGTGAAGGTTCTTTTTATAGGCAAAGGGTTAGGCTTGACAAGGAAAGGGATTTGTGTATTTAAAAAGGATATGATTTGGTGTTGGATTAGGGAGGTTGAATATTTAGTTTATGTGATTAGGCATACAATATTTTATGTTTGGGAATATATATTGGTTGATTGATTTTAACTTGGTATGATTATATTTGATTGGTTTAGATTAGGCATTTAGTTTGTTGATTGATTTTAATTAGGCATGCAATTTCTTTAATTTGTGTAAGTATTTTATTTAATTTGGTATGTGATTTTTAGATTTGTTTTGATTTCACCATGTGTTAATATGTGTTTTAAGTGGCTTTGGGCGTGTGGGCCAAGGTTTGGGCGAATTGGGCTTAATGTGAGGCTAGCAGCAAAACCAAAATTACCGACACCGTTCGAACGCATCATCGAATGCAGCATAACGCCCGCAAATCTTTTGACGTTCGAACGTATACACGAACGTAGCACCAACGAAAACAGTGAACCTTGTTTATTCTGAATTCCCCTTCCGATGTCCGTTTTCCGTGACCTCCGTGACTTAAAAGGTAGTGTCTCCAAAATGAGATTCATCATAGGGACTTATGCGTAAAAATGAGCAGTGCCTACAGTCGCCCCCACTTTGATGGGACTTGTGTAATGTGCACAACAGTGACAATCCTATCAAAGTTATGCAATGCATTTTCACTTACCTGGCTCGCCAGCTGCCACTTGACTTACCATGTGTGAGTTGAGTACTGCGGCGGACCTCGATCCTGGGACGCGTCCAATAATTGTAACTGACAACGGGGGCACCTCGGCCCTGGGCACCTCGACCCAACACCGCTGACTATAGGGACCTCGCCCTAGAACTGATGATGTAGTGGGCACCTCAACCCTGGGCACCTCGACCCGGAACTACAATGGACAACGGGGGCACCTCGACCCTGGGCACCTCGACCCAACACCGCTGACTATAGGGACCTCGCCCTCGAACTGATGATGTGTCTCCATACCTGGAGATGACATGATATGGGCCTCGCCCCTAAGCTGATATGGGCCTCGCCCCTTGGGACTCATCCCGAAAACTGAAATTGCTTTGGCGTTGCTTGGCTCATTCCTGCCGCTTTCTCCTTTCTTTGAACCTGCGAGCAAAAACAGAAACAAACACAAAGGTATGTAATGCATTTTCACTTACCTGGCTCGGCTGCCGCCTCAGGTTGAGTTGGATGGTGAGGTGCTGCGACCCCTGGTTCATTCCCGAACCGTGCTTCCATTCTTGAGTGCCACTCTCGGCCTGTTCATTCCTGAACTGTACTTCCATTCCTGGAGTGCCATTCCCGGCTTGTTCATTCTTGAACTCTGCTCTATCTCGGATTGTCGTTCCCGGCTTGTTCATTCTCGAACTGTGTTGAGATGAGGCTTTATTCCTCCCGAGCTTTATTCCCGAACTGTTGAGATGAGGCTTTATTTCCGTACTGAGCTTTATTCGTAAACTGCTGACTGTGTAGAGATAGGGCTTTATTCCATGATTGTTTGGACTGTGGGCTTTATTCCCGAACTATATTGAGATGAGGCCATATTCCCCTGTACTTTGTTCCCGAACTGTTGCGATGAGGCTTTATTCCTCCCGAGCTTATTCTCGAACTGTTGAGATGAGTCTTTATTCCTCCCGAGCTTTATTCCCGAACTGTTGAGATGAGGCTTTATTCCTCCCGAGCTTTATTCTCGAACTGTTGAGATGAGGCTTTATTCCTCCCGAGCTTTATTCTCGAACTGTGTTGACATGAGGCTTTTTCTTCCCCTTGAGCTTTGTTCTCAAACTATACTGACATGAGGCTTTATTCCTCCCGAGCTTTGTTCTCTGATCTGAGCTGACTGTGTGGCTTTGTTCTTGAACTGTATTGAATGCAGGCCTTCTTCCTGAACTGAACTGAATGTAGGCTTTCTTCCTGAACTGCACTGAGTGTGGGCTTTATTCCCGAACTGAACTGGCATGAGGCTTTCTTCCGCTTGAGCTTTGTTCTCAAATTATACTGACATGAGGCTTTCTTCCCATTGAGCTTTGTTCTCAAACTATACTGTCATGAGGCTTTCTTCCCCTTGAGCTTTGTTCTCAAACTTATACTGACATTAGGCTTTCTTCCCCTTGAGCTTTGTTCTCAAACTTATACTGACATGAGGCTTTTATTCCCTGGGCTT
Source organism: Zanthoxylum bungeanum (assembly GCA_019454045.1). NCBI lineage: Eukaryota > Viridiplantae > Streptophyta > Magnoliopsida > Sapindales > Rutaceae > Zanthoxylum > Zanthoxylum bungeanum. The sequence goes on from SKCR01044181.1 coordinate 164,112, forward strand.
TGTTCCCTGACTGTGTTAACTGTGGGCTTTGTCCCTGAACTGTTACTGTAAGTTGTTCATTCCTGAACTATTATCGTGAGGTGGTTCATTCCCGAACCGTGCTTCCATTCTTGGAGTGCCATTCTCGGCCTGTCCATTCTTGAACTCTGCTCCATTCTTGGATTGCCATTCTCGGCTTGTTCATTCTTGAACTGTCCATTCCCGGACTATATCTCCATTCTCGGAGTGCCATTCTCGGCATGCTCATTCTTGAGCTGTCCATTCCCGGACTATATCTCCATTCTCGGAGTGCCATTCTCGGCGTGCTCGTTCTCGAGCTGTCCATTCCCGGACTATATCTCCATTCTCGGAGTGCCATTCTCGGCGTGCTCGTTCTCGAGCTGTCCATTCCCGGACTATATCTCCATTCCCGGAGTGCCATTCCCGGCGTGCTCATTCCCGAGCGTGCTCATTCCCGAGCGTGCTCATTCCCGAGCTGTTCATTCTCGGACTGTAATGATCTGATGTAATATGGGCCTCGCCCCAGAATGCCATTCTTGGCAGAAACTGAAACTGATGTGATATGGGCCTCGCCCCCAGAATGCCATCCTCGGCCGAAACTGATCTGATCTCAATATGGGCTTCGACCCTGGGACTCATTCCCAAACTGTGTTTGATGTGGGCCTCGACCCTGGGACTCATCCCCAAAACTGATGTTGAAGTGGGCCTCGGCCCCAACTGCTACTGACATGGGCCTCGCCCCCAGATTGATGCTGATGTGGGTCTCAACCCTCGGATTCATTCCAAAATTCTGCTGATGTGGGCCTTGGCCGCAGAATGATGTGGGCTTCGCCCTAAACTGATATTGATATGGGTCTCGCCCCCAGACTGATACAGCTGATATGGGCCTCGCCCCAAGACTGATACTGCTGATGGGCCTCGCCCCAAGACTGATACTGATACGGGCCTCGCCCCCAGACTGATGCTGCTGATATGGGCCTCGCCCCCAGACTGATACTACTGATATGAGCCTCGCCCTAAGGCTGATACTGATACGGGCCTCGCCCCCAGACTGATACAGTACTGTCGATGTTCCTGATTGGTTTGTCTTTTGACGCTTTCTTTTTTCTTTTGAAACCTGTTATTACAAAACAGAACAAACACAAAAATGATGCAATATGTTACGTGTATGTATGCATGCATAATGGGTTTCCTATCCCGTTGGGCTAGGTCTTCTGCCAGTACTCTTGGTGGCTGCTCGTCTTTTGACAAGTCTGTCCTCTTCCCAAACCCAACGAGAGTCTATGATGGCTTTTGGAACACAAGGGTTAGCATGATGTATGTATGCATGAGGTGCATGAGATGCATATGATACAAGGAATATATCAACTCATTAAAATTTTCACACAAATCGGCCCATCATCATTTCAGAAGCTTTTGGGCTAACTGTCATAGGAGTGAACTCGTCCCAGTTTAAATGGCCCAACAAGTTCATATCTTATGGCAAGGAGCCCAACTAAATCCAAATGATAATACTCCGAACACAAGCACAAGGTGGCCCATCAACACTTAGACGCCTTTGGCCCAATAGTCATGGGATACATTCTTGTCCCAGTTTAAATGGCCCAACAAGTCCATATCCCATGACAAATGGTCCAAATGGATCCAAATGATAATGTTCCCAAACACAAGCATAGGAGGGAGATAATACAAACATAACATAATAATTTTCACATAATGGCCCATCAACATTTCAGAAGCCTTGGGCCTAATAGTCATACAATACGAACTTGACCCAGTTTAAATGGCCCAGCAAGCCCGCATTTCTGATAATAGTCCAACTGCATCCAAATGAGGATGGTCCATAAGCACATTCTCAAGGAAATAATTGTTATTTTAACCATACAAACCGGTCTATGGGTGGATTTGCAAGAGTATGGACAAAGGCTCTCACCGGCGAAGGATAGCCCACAACTAGGTCTCCCCACTCAAGGGTTCAGACGACCAAGTGAGCGTATCCCTTTTTATACACTAAGGTACGTGCCAATGAGCTATGGTGTGTGACGGACTGTCAAATGGATTTCCCGTTGTAGATTCCCCAGAGGGAAGGTGGAGCGAGGCTCACTTAAATACCCAAGCCTCTTAGGCTCTTATCGCTTGGTGTCAGGAATAAACAACGAGTCCTCCAAATTAGTCCATCACAAAGGCTACGAGTAGATGGTCATGTAGGTATCCTCACAGCTTTTCCTTCTAGAAAGGTAGTGAGTGAAGGAAGACACCAAACCATTACCTAGCCTCAAAGTGCCCTTGATTAAACCCTCACTTATCCACTATAGACATGGCCAATTAAAACATAAATTCCACTCATTACAAGACAATATTTCGGGGCCAGTTCTCATATCCCCAGTGGAGTCGCCAGACTGTAGACAACAGGACCTGGGCGACGCAGTTCCTAGGCTCGCGGCACTAGTTGGGAAATACTAAATAATATGGAGTCGCCACCCGGTGTGAACCGGGACAAAGATTTAAGGCCGCACTCACCCCTCGCAAGGGAAGACCTCAAACCGTTGGGTTCGGAATGGTCCCTTACTCATGTCACTTGTAATGAAAGGATTTATGTAATAATTTAATTAAGCTTAAGTAACATTTATTTCCAAAAATATCATGCTTCTAGATTCATGTACATACATCAACAAGTTCATCACAACATGCAACATCACATGGCAATCTCATGGACATATTTCAATCCTATATATGGAAAACTAAGAACAACCTAATCATGCTTGAGTACTATCTCATGAACCTATTAACCAAATAACCTGCTAACAGCCTAATCATGCTTGAATACAATCCCAAGAACACATGGAATGGATAAATGCAGGAATACAAATAATACGGTTGGCTATATAACAACAAGAAAGATCAATCAAGAGGCAATTATGCATGAATATGATAAGACAGACTCAGTTCAGTGTGTGCGCGTTCGTGTTAGCGTTCGTAAACGCGTTCGAACGGTAAACAGATGGTTCGCGTTCGTGTAGCGTCCGAGAACGCGTTCGAACGAAACCAGACCTGATACATTATAAAACTAGAAAGTGCGTGTGCGTTCGTGTAGCGTTCGTAAACGCGTTCGAATGGTAAACAGAATGTTCGCGTTCGTATGGCGTTTGATAACGCGTTCGAACGGAAATGAAACAGAATGCTCTCGTTCGTGTGGCGTTTGTGAACGGTTCGAACGGAAATGAAACAGAATGCTCACGTTCGTATGGCGTTCGTGAACGCGTTTGAACAGAAATAAGACCTGATGCATGACAAGGCAAAATACATGCGCGTTCGAGTTGCGTTCGTAAACGCGTTCGAACGGGAACAGATCTGATGCATGAAATGGGACGCAATACATAAACGATAAAATAAAGGGGCGCGGCGAAGTACTGCCGTAAAGGTGGCCTTTTGGGGCTCTTGATCTCTCAAAGAGAGGACCTTTAGACCAACATACTAAGCCCATGCGCTCGACTGAATCATGCATACATAGAATGAAAAGCAATAATACTAAACATAGTGTGCCCGATTGAACGTATCTTGTATCCAACCGAACACACATCAACCGGCGCGGTAAAGCCTCGTGGTAAAGGGCTTTAGCCCCTCCCCATAGGGGATCTCACATCGCACTTACTAAGCCCATGCACTCGGTTGAATCATGCATACGAAAATAAAGACAATCATATCAAACTAAGTATGTCCGATTGAACGTATTTCGCATTCAACCGAACACACATCAATCGGTGCGGCAGAACATCATGGTGAAGGATTTTAACCCTCCAATTAGGGAACCTTTCATCGCACTTACTAAGCCCATGCACTCGATCGTATCATACGGGAATAAACAACATGCAAAATTTAAATGACAAGAATTAAATAAACCAAAGCAACACAAAACAAGAGAAGGTGCCGTTTACTCAAGTGGTACGTGGAGTTGTGTCCCAAGTACAGACCGCACTACCGTCCATTCGGATTCGGCTACGGAATTTACGTCTGGGTTTCCATCCTATATACCACAAGAGACAACACTCTTCCATTCATCCAATACCCACAACACGCATCCATAAACGACTCTCATGTGAATACAATTCAATAATAAAAGAAACGAATATAAACTAATGAAAAAGTGCCCTCAGGTCTAACCTTTTAAGTCGTCTCTCGGACTCGCGTTTCACGAAGATCGGAAGGGGTAAAGCTCCGCAACTCTTCCGGTTCACTGGTTCACTGCTCTCGTTCGTGTCTTACTGTTTTGGGTCGTCGTCCTCCGTCTTTTGCTGCTGTTTGACTCCGATTTACCGCCGCTACTACTGTTTTGCTGCTGTATTTTAGTTACTGTGTTTGGGATGTTTTGGCTACTATTTTGGGTGTTATTTTCGGTGGTGTTATGGTGTGGTTCGGGGGCTGTTTTATGTGTGTGTCTAGGGCTGCTTGGGATGTTTTTTCGGTGAGGTGAGGGGGAGTTGTGTCTATGAGCTTGGGTGTTTCTTATGTGAATGAGCTAGCTAGCCTTGAGAAGGTTGGTGAAGGGTTCTTTTTATAGGCAAAGGGTTAGGCTTGACAAGGAAAGGGATTTGTGTATTTAAAAAGGGATATGATTTGGTGTTGGATTAGGGAGGTTGAATATTTAGTTTATGTTGATTAGGCATACAATATTTTATGTTGGGGAATAATATATTGGTTGATTGATTTTAACTTGGTATGATTATATTTGATTGGTTTAGATTAGGCATTTAGTTTGTTGATTGATTTTAATTAGGCATGCAATTTCTTTAATTTGTGTAAGTATTTTATTTAATTTGGTATGTGATTTTTAGATTTGTTTTGATTTCACCATGTGTTAAATATGTGTTTTAAGTGAGCTTGGGCGTGTGGGCCAAGGTTTGGGCGAATTGGGCTTAATGTGAGGCTAGCAGCAAAACCAGAATTACCGACACCGTTCGAACGCATCATCGAACGCAGCATGAACGCCCGCAATCTGTTTGACGTTCGAACGTATACACGAACGTAGCACCAACGAAAACAGTGAACCTTGTTTATTCTGAATTCCCCTTCCGATGTCCGTTTTCCGTGACCTCCGTGACTTAAAAGGTAGTGTCTCCAAAATGAGACTCATCATAGGGACTTATGCATAAAAATGCAGTGCCTACAGTCGCCCCCACTTTAATGGGACTTGTGTAATGTGCAACAGTGACAATCCTATCAAAGTTATGCAATGCATTTTCACTTACCTGGCTCGCCAGCTGCCACTTGACTTACCATGTGTTGAGTTGAGTACTGCGGAGGACCTCGATCCTGGGACGCGTCCCAATAATTGTAACTGACAACGGGGGCACCTCGGCCCTGGGCACCTCGACCCAACACCGCTGACTATAGGGACCTCGCCCTAGAACTGATGATGTAGTGGGCACCTCGACCCTGGGCACCTCGACCCTGGGCACCTCGACCCGGAACTACAATGGACAACGGGGGCACCTCGACCCTGGGCACCTCGACCCAACACCGCTGACTATAGGGACCTCGCCCTCGAACTGATGATGTGTCTCCATACCTGGAGATGACATGATATGGGCCTCGCCCCTTGGGACTCATCCCGAAAACTGAAATTGCTTTGGCGTTGCTTGGCTCATTCCTGCCGCTTTCTCCTTTCTTTGAACCTGCGAGCACAAAACAGAAACAAACACAAAGGTATGCAATGCATTTTCACGTACCTGGCTCGGCTGCCGCCTCAGGTTGAGTTGGATGGTGAGGTGCTGCAACCCCTGGTTCATTCCCGAACCGTGCTTCCATTCTTGGAGTGCCACTCTCGGCCTGTTCATTCCTGAACTGTACTTCCATTCCTAGAGTGCCATTCCCGGCTTGTTCATTCTTGAACTATGCTCTATTCTCGGATTGCCGTTCCCGGCTTGTTCATTCTCGAACTGTGTTGAGATGAGGCTTTATTCCTCCCGAGCTTTATTCCCGAACTGTTGAGATGAGGCTTTATTTCCGTACTGAGCTTTATTCCTGAACTGCTGACTGTGTAGAGATAGGGCTTTATTCCATGATTGTTTGGACTGTGGGCTTTATTCCCGAACTGTATTGAGATGAGGCCATATTCCCCTGTACTTTGTTCCCGAACTGTTGCGATGAGGCTTTATTCCTCCCGAGCTTTATTCTCGAACTGTTGAGATGAGGCTTTATTCCTCCCGAGCTTTATTTATTCCCGAACTGTTGAGATGAGGCTTTATTCCTCCCGAGCTTTATTCTCGAACTGTTGAGATGAGGCTTTATTCCTCTCGAGCTTTATTCTCGAACTGTGTTGACATGAGGCTTTCTTCCCCTTGAGCTTTGTTCTCAAACTATACTGACATGAGGCTTTATTCCTCCCGAGCTTTGTTCTCTGATCTGAGCTGACTGTGTGGCTTTGTTCTTGAACTGTATTGAATGCAGGCCTTCTTCCTGAACTGAACTGAATGTAGGCTTTCTTCCTGAACTGCACTGAGTGTGGGCTTTATTCCCAAAATGAGACTCATCATAGGGACTTATGCGTAAAAATGCAGTGCCTACAGTGTGGATATACGAGTCTTGTTTAATTGTGTCCCAGACAACAATGCCACAAATAAGTCTCTACTTGATCAAATCAATTTGAGCTATTTATTTGTCATTTTATATGTTTTGAGATTTTAATTATATTCAAAATATAAATTCTGTTATTCACATCTAATGTGTTTATCTCAGTATTATCTTTATATAATGAAACACTTAGTGTTCTAGAATATAAAGGTTTATCCACAATGGATTAAACACTGATATAGAGATAATGTCTCTAGTCAAACTAGTTACATTATAACAGTTCCTAATTAAGTACACCCAAAGGGTGTGTTCCTAAACTTAGGTATCTACGGTCGAAACAGCGACTTTCGTCCCGTTTCCGATTCGCAGAGCAATCTCAGCTTGAAGTCAGTATCCTGCTCAAAGCAGATTCTGAACATCAATATATATATTTATGGTCCACACTAAGTATTTAAAATCTAATTTCAATACTAGTTGTGAACATAACTTTGACAAACATTTTTAAAGTCAGAGCCTTGCCCTTTCTTTAATTCCTTCGTGTCTGCCATATCAAATGGTAGTCACTTTGGTATATGTTAATTATCCTTTTCAATATTTTAGGAACCTTAGGCCAAGCCTTGGGTTTTTTTGAATATCGAAACGATGTGCACCTCGTGCTACATGCCCAATTGCAAACTTTGACTTTATCTCCTCTAGAATAGTCAATTAATTCTCCAAGAATTATAAATTGCAATTTTAATACTTCTTAAATTTAAAATTAGATTTATGACAAGTATATTAAATTAAGCATTAAAGTCATCATCACATAAATCTTCCAAAGATTTTATGCTCTACTTATTTTGCTTAATTTTGGGCGTAAGGTATAATAAGTTATTTTATCAAATAAAGTAACCTATTATTTATTCCCAATTTGAAAATTAAATCATTAAAATATTTTAATCCCAGATTATATTTTAAATATCCAACTTTTCAATTTTATCTTGATTACAATAGTCCAACTATTTAATCAACGATTAGTGGTACTATATATATTATAATGATTATAATAGTCCAACTATATAATCAAATATAATCCAAATTAATTAACCTCAATTACATTGATTACTATAATCCAATTATAAAATCAACTGTAAACTGAAATTAATTAATTCAAATATATTGATTAATATAATCCAATTATATATAATCAAGTGTAATACAGTCCAACTGTTTATTAAAACAACAATTTAAATATTAGTCCAACTAACATTTAATCTAATGACGAAATAATTTAAATGAGCGCGTATGGCGAGTAATTGAACGAGTATGCAGCAAATTCAATTCTTGCCTCCCACTATTTTTCGTCGAGCCTCTAACCCTCTGTCGAGTACTCGGGAAACCGTGTTTCCTAGTGGGCTAGGATCCCGTTAAATATCACACAATCTTGACTTTGGCCAAACAAATGTATGATAATTAACTAGGTAGATCTCTAAGATCAATTGGATCCAATCCAATTCCTAGATCCAGTAGGTGGACATCCAAGTCCTAAACATATATCATATATATGCCTATATATCCAATATATACCCTAACCTATTTCCTCTGAATCAACTAGGCCTTGGCTTTGGCACAACAAACCTAGTGATCCCTGTCAAGCGTGGACCCATTGACCATGGAAGCTTCGTAATCAATGTCGTTGGACAAGAAGTGGTCTTGACTTTGGCCAACAAACCACAACTTGGACAAGACACCAATATGGAACAAAGCCTCGTGATTCAAACACATCTTCGACAGACAACGGGCTTGACTTTGGCCAACAACCCAATGCCGTCTCGGATCTTGAGTGAGAATCACTCAATGGAAGGAAAAACGCATGATATTTGATGAGGGTTTTTCGTGTGCAAATTGGCAACCAATTTATTATCTTTGTTAAGGTCTCATCATCATACACCCTTAAACATGCATTCTAAACACATAATAAAGCGCATATGATAAAATAATAATGATATGCGGATGGATATTTTACACATTGATCCTAGATCAAATCTCTCACTTTCTCTCTCCCGCTAGCACAAAATTTTCTTCTACCCGTTACACTACACTTCTAAAGAAACCTCATTTACATTGAGGGGAATATGTGAGAAGAGAATACAAAGAGAATAGAGGTGATAAGGCTGGACACGCAGGTCCAATTTAATAAATCGAATTTATTACAACAATTTCCAAAATTGCCCCACCCATCTAATATCCATCTGATATACATTATTCATGCATCACAACCATGTATTCACTCAAGCATGTTATCAATCAAAAATCTTAATCTGATAATTAGTGATCATCCAATGTTCAAACAACGATTTGATTTTGTTCGAGTCAAACTCGTTTTTGCGAATAAGTACTTAAAGTACGAATTCCCGAATTAAATTAAACTACACAATTAAATCCATTCAATTTGTATTTAATTCTAATTCACTATTTAATTCCAAATTAAATAACACACTTTAATAATAAACCCTTTTCGACTTAAATTCCAAATTTAATCGCTACGGGTCTCAAAGCCCGATTAATATCCAATATTAATTTAATTAAAGTCTAATGGGCTTTTAATTAATTTCTTAAGGCGTGGTCTTTTGGTCAACTCGGGTCAAACCCGCAACCAAAGTCCAATCCGGGAGTTACCCCATAAGCCTATAAATTAATTTTGGCCCATTAGGCCCAATTAAATTACAAAGGTCCATTATGTCGCATTTGGGCTTTATGGAAGTGGTTTTGGGCCCAATTGGATCCAATCCAATTTGCCTTAACCCAACTTTGTACAACAAAGCCCAATAAGCCCACTAACAACATTCAAGCCCAATTTCACAAAATTGGCCCAAATTAATTAAACACAAAAATTCCAAATTTCATGCTTTAATTAACTAAAGTGCATTAACATAATTAATCACCCAAATCATTTATTTCCAAAACACAATTAGGCTAATTAATCATGCACATTATCATCATCATATGTCCAACACATTTTGATTAAAATCAAACCCATTACATGCTCTTTAAGTCTCGGCCAAGGAGAGGATTTTATATCCGATTTGGTTTCAATCCAATTAATCCCACAATCGACATTAAATCAACATCCTAATTGATTCTAACTCATCCAATGAATAAAAATCAAAATTCCAAGACTTTAGGGCTAAGTTACTATTCGGCCAACATAAGCATTTTGGGGAAATTTGTTCCAAACAATATTTAATCAAATTGATCCAACCAATCATCAATTAAAATACATTCAAGCATACTTTATCATCCAATTTCATAATTGCATGCTTAAATCAATTTTACCCAATTTCAAGCTTTATGACATACTTGGCAATTTGGGGATTTTTCGTCCGATTCGAATTCAATCCAATTGATTCCGTAATCGACATCAAATCATATTCCCGAATGATTTCCAACACATCCAATTGTCAAAAATAAAAAATCCCAAGACATTAAATCATCATCAATTTTCGGCCAAGGTAGTAATTTGAGGAAAAAATGATCCAATCACAATTTGTTGAAATTGACCCAATCAATCTTCAATTCAAACACAATTAAGCATACAAATCCATCCAATTTAATTTATCATGCTCAAAATCAAGTTTGCCCAAATTTTAGCCCTAACTTTTTCATGCTTTTAACCTAAGCTCTTGATGCCATTGTTGGAGTTTCTATAGGTCCCAAGATCAAAACTCAAGCATGATACCCAAGTGAATACAACGACGGAAGTTGCGGAATACTTACATCGAGCGGTTGAGCGACGATTTGGGCAACAAAACGAAATCTGCCTTGACAGTGGACTGCACAGCAGTGGGCTGCTGTGAACAGTAAATTTCGCCCCTTATCTTCAAGATTTGAAGCTCCAAGCTTCATCATTTAGGTTCCCGGCTCATGGGTATACTTCCCTATCACCTTCGCATTGATCCCGGAGTGTGCTAGCACTCTTGTTTTTGCATCAAAAACGCATTTGGCTTCCCTCCATTTTCGGTCACTGCCCAGCAAAACCAGAAATGGCGTGAAGAGAGGAAGAAGAAGAAGAAGAGAGAGATGAGGGAAAAGTGTGTCTACGGTTTTGTGTCTTTGTTGTGTATCTAATACATATGAAAATGAATTTTCATTTCATTTCAAACACATTTGGCTTTAATTGCCAACCACACACATCACTCATCACATCAAGTCAACTCAATCAAGTTGTCAAGTCACATCACTCAAAGTGACAAGTGATTTGACGTTTGATGCGACTAATGATTTGACGCTTGATTTGACTTGCGTGCCGTACTCGAATTCGAAATACGAATGCGCTCGCAAATAATCTCGGGCTCGGATTCGCTAATTCTAAATTAACAAATTTTCCGTCGCGTCGTAATTAAATGATTACGCCTAGCGAAATCACTATTCACGTCGCTAACGAATTAATTCTAAATTAATCCGCTCGCCCGAATTAAAATCTAATTTTAATTCCGCGTCGAAATCCAATTTCGTTTAATATATCAAATATATTAATTAATCGATTAATTCCAAATTAATCATTCTCTCTCTTTAAATTGATATTTTATCCCAGATAAAATATCTCTGTAATTAATCCCAGATTAATTTTCTCTCATCTAATTAATCCCAGATTAATTAAAAGTGCGAGTCATACGTCATCGGTGAATCTTTGGGAAGCGACCCATGAGATCCCCTGATATGTTGGCAGTCAAATCGGTCATCGGACTATCCGAACACGTAAGTACCAAGTACTACGTTTTACTGATTTACTAGACAAGGTTGGCTTCTAGAAAAGCACCAAGTCTTCCCAATTCTCCGGACATATTCTTATAAGAATATTCAAGGATCTATATCAAGCGTAGTATACCAATTGTATTGTGTATATCGGCCCAGTATCGGATAGTCACGTGCTAGGGCTGGGGCTGGATAAGTGTCTGCCCCGTCCGAAGCACATGTCGGATGTCTGGTAACATAGTCTCTATAATCGGATATTCATGACCTGGTCACAATATCCCGATTGGTTGCGCAACACTCAAGAGCACTAGTACCGTATCCTGCGTGACATCATCTCCACTATGACTGAAGTGATACTTCCGTCTTGACATCACACCCAATACACTACGACTCTCTGATAAACCCAGAAGTGGTGTACGCAGAACCGGTTAAAGCCCTGTACAACCAAGACCAAAGTCTATCGATTATCGTAAGTATTAGCGATGTAAGTCTCAGGTTAAGACTATACACACCTACCTTGATTTCGGCCTCTCATAGACACATAGTCATAATACCAATGGGATTCCGAGGGGTCTATCCAGAGCGAAGCTGTTTCCCGTACCATCGGTGAAACACGACCTCCTATCGCACTTGCATAAGTATCCGATACTTATATATATGAGAACTATGCCGTTGTGCCCTCACAACGCACACAAGTGCAATACTAGCCTATTCCGCATTATCGATGTCCAGTCTCGATAATACTCCGGCTAGGGATATTTAATGATTAATCCTTCGGGGACTGATACTGTCTCATATCATTCTCAGTCCAGGAACTAATCACAGGGACCTCTCTTCATTTATATATCTATGGTGATCTAATCACAAATGATGAGAGTGCAATTTCCTTGTCACATAGTTAATTTGCTACAACAACACAATGATCTGTGCAAATAGTGACGCTATGGGTCATTTTGTCCAACAGAATAACCCTGATCCCTGCAAATGTTGGAACTCTTTTCTTGATAGCTTCCTTATCTCCGAATGGGCTAGACGATGGAAGGTGACCGAGTTCCCTCGGGGTTGGAAGGACATTTAGTTTCTTATAGCCAGTTTCGATGGGCCCTAAGGTCGCCCACCATTGAACTTCCAAAACCACTTGATATGCTGCAACAGCCAACAGGTAGTATATAATATTCAGCCGTAACGGTTTGTCCTTGAATTGCTAGAGTAAGGGCAAGGCAACAACTGGTGCACTCGATCTGTTCTCTGTTAGTGACCATCACGTGAAATTTTCTGTCTTGGATTATTGGTAGTTTAAAGTGGTTAACTACCGCTTGGTCAATGAAGTTGTGGGTGCTGCCTCCATCGAACACTCGAATGTTTTGTGGATGATCGGTCTCTGAGATTGCAAGCAATGAAATCTCCGGAACTGTGTCTGTAGAGGCTGTCAGGTGCTGATCAGAATCATCATCAGTGGAGGTCAGTCATGTGCAAGAGATCTTCGATTATGAATAGATGTGGCTGTGAACAAACTTTTCATCACAGTAGTAATAGAGGTCTCTTTCACGGCGTTCTCGAGCGTCCTAACTGGTGAAAGATAAAACTAAAGTGCAAGGCTATAAATATGCAACTGATCAAAGCTTGACACGTTCGTGTAGCATGCAGTCCACAATTTACATTTGCTACCATGCATGCAGCCATGCAACCAAACGCTTTCATATCATTTGATTCTAAAGAGAATCAGAACAATAAAAAGAAAAAAGAAAGGTTCATTTTACCATTGTGGTAAGCCTGGCCATCTCAAAAGAGATTGTAGACTTCTTAAGAAACAAGAGGAAGGTTCGGCAACAAACTTCATGGTCATGGTGTCCGAGATTAATGTTCTCAAAGATGATAATGCATGATGGATAGATTCATTACTGGTTGTCAATATAAACAATTAGTAATTTTCATTAATATTTCATTATCCCCGTATTTGACCATCATTTATTTAGTTAAGTTGCCTTTATTATTTCATCAGTAATATGATAATGACAGGTAAAATGAATAAATGTGTCTTATTTGAAATATAAATTTTCTATTCCAAATTTGTAGACGTAACTATTATTTTTGTAATTTCGTTATAATTTATAACATTACTTAATGATGTAATATGGTTAATTAATATAAAATCTGCGTATACAATTCCCGTGTGGGAATGAAAATGAAAAATAAGGAAGTAAAAGAAAAACACATAAATCTTAACTTTTGGTTTCAAAATTCAAAATATTACTAAAAAAATTAATAATTATAACTGTTCATGGACATAGGGGTGTGCATCGGTCGGTTCGGTCGATTAATCCTTGATTTTTTAACCGAACCGAAATATTTCGGTTAAGTAAATGTGTAACCGATTTAACCATATTATGACACATAACCATTAACCAATTTAACATTATATTTCGGTCGGTTTTGGTTAATTCGGTTATTAATCAGTTCAACAAATATAAATTCATCAACTTAAAATTCAACAAAATAATTTAACACAATATAAATTCATATTCATCAAATTTAATATTTAACCCAATATTATGAGATTTTGAGTTTCTTAATAGCTAATAATTTAATAATTTTCGGTTTTAACAATTTATCTAACAATCGGTCTATGAAATTTTGTTATTTACTTATTTAGGGTTTTGAAGCATGTATATATTTCGGTTAATTGGTCGGTTTGGTTATACGAATCTCATAACCGTAACCGAACCGAATAACCAAGAAAGTTAAAAATTTTAACCGCAAAAACCGATTTAATCACAATAACCGAACTGTTATAAAAAAAATGAGTCGGAACGGTTCGGTTAATCGGTTAAAACCAATTAATGCACACTCCTAAATGGACATAAGCATCATAAAGGGAGAGGAACTAAAATTGGCAACAAAAAAAAAATGTTGGATTACAAAATTAAATACATATCTACAGATAAGATACATGAAGAATTTCATGAACATTCCCAATAAAAAAGGTATCTTAGATAATGATTCTAAAGGAGACTTTATGTAAATTTGAATCATATTTGTTTTGGAGTTGCACATAAAAGAAAAATAAGTAATTTTTCAAGTTGTAAAATACTAAAATAGAGAAAAAGCAAAGAACCCATACACACACACTCATTTTATAAAATGCAGTTGTACTTGCCTAAAAGATAAAAAATGCACTCCAGTGTAATAAATTAAAAGATAAATATATTTTTCAATGTGATTATTTGTCTAAAGCGGATGCAATTACCTAAAAGACAAAAAACACGAACTTCAATGTACGAAATTAAAAGACAGACATATTTTTTAAGACGAATATTTATCTAATGCAGATGCACTTACCGAGCCACATTGCTTGAGAATAATTATATATATGAAAGACGCGGCAAAAGGTTAGTTAAATTTAATTACAATGAAAATGGAAATTAATTTCTCAACTTTTATTTTTATTTTTTAGAAAAACGTTACATAAAGAGCAATGTATAGCAGTTTCTGTCTGCATATAATATGTAAACCAAAACAATATTAAATTTATTCTCTAAAAAAAAAGAAACATTATTCATACGTGACATGTTTAGCTAGCCACTTCAATAATCTCACTCTCTTATGTAAAATTCTTCCCCAACAATATTATTTTTATCGCTTGCTTCCAAAAAATCATCAACAATGGTCACTGCTGGCTTCAATACAATCTCCTTCCATGCATCATCAGCCTCTCTCCCACGTCTCTCGAACACACACGTGGCATCAATCCGATGGATTTTCCACCCAACCACATCTCTTAGCCGTTTGATCTTTTCCACTTGCCTATCTACCAACCTACAAGTATTATCCTTCGTTTCTTGAATACCATTCTCTAGTAGTTCCTTCTTATTAGTAGCTTCACAGTCACTTTTCATTTGATCATCATTGTCATTTTGTAAATATTCATGCAGCTCCGGAACTCCGATCGCCCGCCGGACGCCCCGGGAGTAATCGGCATTAGGGCAGAACATGTCTCTGACCTCATGGATGAGGCCAGCATCCACCATTTTATCAATTCTCTTCCCCACGTATTTGTACAAAACAGGCAGTGACACATCCATCCAAATGAAGCAACATTCATAATTAACCCTAAAGTTGATTTCGGGATCTTCAACTAGTGCCTCAATGTAAGTGTTTGAACCACCGACAATAATAGGCAGGTGACCATTTTCTGTAATTTTGTCGATGGTCCTTAGGGCATACCGACAGAATTCACCGACGGGAAAATCTGCTTCTGGGTCTAGAAACCCTAGCAAGTGGTGGGGGACGCCGCGGCGTTCGTGCTCAGGGATCTTGTTGGTTACAATATCCAAGCCTTTGTAGACTTGAATCTTGTCCGAATTTATTGCTTCGCCGGAGAAACGAGTCGCAAGATCAATTGATAATTTTGTTTTGCCCGTGCCTGTTGCTCCCATTACAAAGACAACTTTCTTCTTGTTGAAAGTCATGCTCAATGCGTATGTTGCCTGCCGCCAAACGAAGAAAAAGAAGAAAAATTCATATTGCAGTATTTTATATTTTTAGAAGGGCTCGGCAACAAACATAAAAAGTATCAAAGTTATATTATATGTTCATAAATTCTATATTTTTGGAATAAAGACTTCTTAATATCTTGCTAATATAGTGGGTGATCACATAATCGAAAGGCCACATAATCAACCATTTTTGTATCATTGATGAAAGTAATAAGATGGCTGCAAATAAATCCTCGTATGCAGAATCAAAAATAAAGTTAAGAACGCGTAAAAATTACATAAAAGATAACTTAGTGCAAAATTTATTAAAAGTAAAATGAAATGTTCTCGAATTAAAAAAAAAAAAAAAAAAATTCCAAAAAGAAGATTAGTTCTTCCAAAACTAACCTAGTTTGATAATAATTCTCAGTAGAGTCAGTACCAGAGATATTGATGGCCAGGAAATGGTATAAATCTTTTCAATTTATAGTATTCATCAAACACTCCATATTAGCTAAGTTTTTTCTGCTTTTTTTTCTCATTTTTTTTTTTGGGTTTTTATAGAAAGTAATAATCGTTCATGCAAATGAAAATCTAATTGGATAGGCAAGGTTTGGCAACAAATCTTAGGATAGAACAAATTCATGCACTTATGAATAGGTTTATGGTATGTCAAATCTGAACTGTTTTTAACAAGAAATACTGCTTTAAAAATAACCTTATTTACATATTATAATGACATTCTTTAATTATATAAAAAAATATAACTACCAAATAAATTGTAACATTCTATAATCATATAAAAAAGATAACGACCAAAGAAATTGCTAAAGTTTCCAAGGTGAATTCAAAAAATAATATAGAGAAACAAAGAGAAAACATGTTGCATTCCACATTGTTTAGGAATAATGTTAGGAATGTGTTTATAAGTGATGATTATCGATCTTTAATTCATAAGACCCGTTTTAGATGGATTTGGGCTCATATTGAAAACAAATATTTTAGGAGTTTTCGGAGTTTGGTCAATATGAATTCCTAAAGAGGATAATATATTACTAGTTTAAAGGGTACCGAAATTAGGAATTCTTTCCGCCTTCTTGTTTTGGGTTTGATTTTTTTGATATGCCATTTGAATCTTATTTATATCCACAAAGATTTATTTTAGTTGACTAAAAAATAAAAAAAATTTAACTCAGGAAATTAATTGTAATATCCCAAAATTTTGAAACAGCTCTAAAAGAGTTATCGGATTGAAGTTTAGTTCTCGAAATGAGACGATGTTAGATAATAAGAGTTTAAGCATTGAAAATATGTTGGAATTTTTTAAAGTAGGATTTCGTTGCACTGGAAATCGCGTAACTCGAAATGATCGGTTACGCGTATTTTTACATATTTTATATGAGTAAGTTTCGTTGTTTCGACTATGAAAATAGAAAAAGAACTCCGATCGAGCTGATTTTCAATCCGTTGGAAAGGCTTTTCGAAGACGAACATCTTTCTTATTCAATACTTTTTAGAATTTGTAACAGAAGGGTCTCAAAACATACAATTCTGAGTAAGTATACTTTTAGGAACCTATTTGCAATTTCGTGGGGGCAGTTTTATAATTTTCAAAAAAATTGCTAAATGTACCCAAAAGTTTTCAAAATTACGAAATGGTGAGACTTATTGCAAACACCCAACTCGACCTCTTATGCTCGTGAAAGGGAGAAGGTGGCCAACAGCTGGCCATCGCGGGCAGGCTGATGGCTTAGTCTGGAACGCTCGACCACCATGCGTCGAGTTGTTGCTGGCATCGGCCCAAACATCACCGGAATGGTGAGAAACAAGGGAGAAGATGCGTATAACTCTCTTGTTCGATATTGGCCCATCGTTTCGATCCATGTGTCGAGCCACTCAGCAAATTGAAGCTTTTGGAACGTACTACGAGGCTGTCACTATAAGAATTTGATTTTTTAGCGTCGCCACACGTCGACGCTTAACGAGGTAAGAATCGACGCTCAATCTTTTCACGTCGAAACAAAGAGATTTAGAAAATGGTTGCTAAAGGTTGGTCGATGAAATATTTTAGCGTCGAAAATCAACTCAAGGCGTTAAATATTTCTACGTCCCCCATTTTTTATAGTCAAAACCCATAAAAGACGATGCATAAATTATATAATTACATTAAAAAATCATGTATGATGATTGCTCGAGTTAGGGGATGCATCTGTCCGGCATGGAGGAACTGTGGAGGTCGATCCTGCAATAATACTCTGAGCAAGCGATCTTTCAACAAGCACATGCATGCTCATCATTTTCCGATCGTGCTTCTGCTTCTGTATCATCATCTCTTAATTTTGCATCTCCAGTCGATCTTGAGTCAGCTTGAACTGCTCCCTCAAGATAGTGACTTCCTATGAGGAGATGGACGACCGAGAAGTAGCCCATGTCACCTTCCGATGAGTGCCAAGCCTGACGTAGTAAGAGGTGGTGTTCTGGATCACCTGACGCGACTCATCATCAAATGATAATTGCCCTGCGTGAGGTTTTGTGTCTGGATGTCCACCATACGTTCCAACATTTGAAGATTATGTGTTAGTGGAAAATTATGAAATTTTACATAATTTATGTAATTGAACGCTTACATAGCACTCTTGAGCGATATTGTTCACCCCAACCTTTATTTGGAGTGCAGTGGTGACTTGGAAAAAATTCGGCATCGAGTGTGGCTGCAGCACCTCTCTCGTACTACTATGCTATAGACGAAAAATATTTATTAATAATTAAATATTGTTAAAATACAGTTAAGTAAACTTATATCCACTTACCTCAGAGCTTTCCTCATGATGTGCGGAAAATGACTTCTAGCCTCTAACATGGTTGAACCACAGATCATGTTAGTTCACCTTGTTCCGCTCATAAATTTTCTAAAAAAAAAGTTAGTTGCTATTTTATTTAAAATCACTATTTTATTTCAAAAATACAGCAAAATGAAATATTAAGAAAATTTAAAACTTACTATATGGAGAATAGATACCACAATCCTCTTCACTAATACCATGCGGTCGGTGGGCCGTAGCATTATACGCACCATGCTGGTCGAAAATAGGCTTGAGATTCTTCGCGAGGTAGTTCGAATATGCCTTGTCCATGCAGTGATCAGCATACTTGACCACATTCGGAATGGTCAAGCCAACGTCGAACCACTCATGCGAAAAAAACACAATAGTTAAAGGCTTTATTTAAAAAAATAAAAAGACAAATTGATGATTAAAAATATAATTAAAGACAAGACCGAGAAAAAGCTGTGGCACATCCACTCTGGTATCTTCTTCCAACACGTGTACTGCTGGGGAGCCTCACACTGCGCAATAGTCTCAATTTTGTTGGTGAAATTTGGATTGTGGTGGCTTAGCTGTTTCTCTCTATCATCGGATATGTGAATCGATATCCGTTCGTTGGCTTTCATGTGATGCGTCAACTCCAAACCCCTTACATCACTCTGAGATCGTCTGATTGTGGGGATTGGGTCAGCGGCCCAAGCAGGTGGCTGAGAGGTGGAACCTGCCAAACTGTTGGTGGATGGAACAAGTCTCTTACGTTTTCTGGGAGCCATCTGGAAAAAAAAAAATAAATGGTCAGTTGCGTTAAATCTAAAAAAAATAATAATACACTTAAGTACCTCAAATGAGGAAGTTTTTAGGTACTGGGCAGTGCCTCAAAAGTGTCACTGTCAAGTGCCTCAAATTTGTGAGGCTAACAACCAAACACTTGGTGTGCCATTGGCATATCAAGTGTTTACGGTTATATGGGGGTTTCAAAAATCGCCATACAACCTTAATTATTTTATTAATAAATTAAAAAAAACAACATAATTTCACAAAAACAAAAATTAATTTACTCGAGAAAGAGAGAGTGTGCTGGTGAGAGAGAGAGAGAGTGAAAGCAAAAGATGATATGCGTGTGGCTGTTCTGGTGTTGTTATAAAGAATATTTAACGTTGCAAAATTCAGCGTCGCTAACACTCGACATTAGCATCGCTACTTAGTAGCAACACAAATGATTTATTTTTATTGTCACCATATCGATATAGCGACGCCAAATGTCGAATAGTCATCTTCCCGATGGGTCTATAGTTTTGCTAGAAAACAGAGACATCGTATGATTCATGTTGCCCCCCGCCATAGTTTCTAGTCCAAAGATTAAAGGTTGTTTAAATATTCTTTAAGTACATCTAACTGAATGTTAGGGTTCATTTGCTAAATAGGCCTCAGCAATTGACATTTCTGGTCATGCCTTGTTTCATACATATTGTTTGTGCCACCCAAATGTCCCAAAATATATAGCAATAAAACTAATATGATTTATAGTCATATATATCTATGTGTGACATGAATTAATATTTATACTCAAAAGCTTATCTTTCTATGTGATACATCCATCTGAAGTTGACATTACCTCATTTTCGTGCTTATGCGGGTAAATGCACTGTCAGATGAACCATTATATCAAAATATATAGGTGGAAATATATGTTCCAATTGATGAAGATTGAGGACGATTGCTTGCTCAAATTCATCAATCACCGACGTGATTAAAGTCCTATGACATAAATTTTTGAAGAAACCACACAAGCCTAGAACTATTTCAAATACTTGTGGTGAAAGGAACTGACGAATGCCAACGGGAAGAATAATTTCCATAAGCACGTGACAATTATGACTCTTCAACGTAGTGATTGTGTAATCTCTAACACATATTCCTTTAATTAATGCACACTCATAGGAAAATTTTACTATTTTCAACCATTCACAAAATGTCTTCATTTCAGCTGAAGTTAGTGTTGGGTTTTAGCCCGGGCGCAGCGGAAGTTCGCGGTTAGAGTGAAATCGTAACTTTAAAAACTTTTAAAGTTACCGAATAAATTATTCAATATACAATATGAATAATTCATTCATATTTCACCTAAACATATATATTCGATATCAGATAACGACATAAATAGGTTAGAAACACGACGAAACTTTTACGAAATCGTTTTTCCGCAAAATGGAATAAAACGCTTCTTTGTCCGAGTCGACGAACCAAAACACATGGGGGCTCCCGAGGTCAGATCGAATAGTGCTTGGGAAGTTCATGGGCTGCCCAAACAGTGACCAATTCACTGTTTGGATAGCAGACACCCGGTAAGCCTGAAACTCACCCGGTAACGCCGTTTTTCACCGTTTTCGCACATTTCAACTCCGAAATAATTTCCGGATTTGTTCTAATGCCTAAAACACATCCAATACATTTATAAAACATACTTTTCATCACCAAAATCATAGAAATTATAGATCTAATTTGTTAACAAAAAATATTATTTTCATGCTTTAAATCCAATTTTCTCAACATTAATCATATTGATACTAACACCAACCAAAGTCACCACAAATGAAGAACTCAAGAATAATTCTAGGAGTTACAAGAGTGTTCATAACACTCTAGAATGACAAAAAATCATCAAATGATAAAATTGAACTAATATTACACTAATATCATTCAATCTAACTTCATCCATGCATTAAGCCTCCAAATCCATCCTCCAAATCAAAAAGCACCAAAATATAAGAAAGGAAGAAATCCTAGAACTTGTCTAGATGCTCAAGAATAAGAAAACAACTTTCTAAGTTTAAGAGTTATGAAGATTACCTCCAAATCTCCTAATTTCCTTAAACGTTTTCTTGATTTCTTCACTTTCTTTCTTGTTTCTTAAACTAAATTTGGGAGCTTTTCTTTTGGTGGAGGTTTCGGCCATGGAGGTTATCATTTAGAAAATAAAATTTTCTAACTTTAAATAATGGTCCATAACTAACTTTAGCGGGGAGAATGGTATTTTGATCATTTGGTCAATTAATCTAATTAAATAATAATAATAATAATAATAATAATAATAATAATAATAATATTAATAAGCTTTAAGTTAACAAATCCAATTTGTAAACTTTAAGCTTAAAATAATCATGCCACATGTAACCGATAATGATCTAACATATTGCAGAACAATTATGTAATATTGAAATAATTTAATTATCTAGATAAAAAGTATTTATATATCTAAATAATTAATTAATGCAACTATTATTATATATGTATTTTTATTTACATTAAATAACAAATATATATATTAATGGGATGTGTCAAAATCTCATTTGACAATTAATTAATATGTATCAAATCAAATATTGTACCAAATTCATATACACATTAATTATTAATTGACCGAAATGCCCCTAATGCATGTATTTTTGTTTAATTGTTTAAACGATTTGAATTAACTCATTTAATTCGGTAAGGTATTATGAATAATCTATATTATTTGTAACGAGTTGCCCAAGGGCTCAACGAGTACACTTCATATTGTGGGACTCTCTAAGTTTAGGTTTATCCGTCACGAAATCCAATTTCGTGTCCATAATTCACCCATTCATGAATTATGACGACCATAGATAATCTCGCTAAACTATGCAAGTCGGGGTCATTGCATATGTATAATCCCTCTGTCACAGACTATCAATATTATACCGGGGATATAGATAAGAATGTCAAATCTCTAAGGTATAATATAGTCGACTTTTAAATTTACGATCTCTAAATAACATTCGGAACTCGCTTCCGAAGTATACCACAACCATGGATTTACTAGATCACAAATATGTACATGATACATATTCCCTGTACACAGAACTAATGGATTCTATGTGATACTCAAAGGATATCATGAACATCAGTCCAAACCCAACGAACATGCGAATGTCTGATCTAAATAAATCGGTGACGTGACTGCCATCAAAGTGTGGAGGATATCTCATATGTCCACAGTGGTATCTCAAGTCGAATGACCACTATGCTACTCGACTCGAGAAGATTCCTATTGACGTTGGTGTACCATCTATTAAGAAATCTTCAGTGAGTCGTTCAGTGTTTATCAAATAAACACCTACATGTCTATACGAGTCTCCCAGGACTCATGGTTCATTGGGATAAACCATCAGACCAAGTCTCAATATACGACATGTACTGGTTTCAACAGATTTTACTAACCGACTCGTGTCAATAAATCTTGACCAGAAACTTTATTTGATAATATACTTCTAGTAGTGACACTTCTTAATGTCAATTACAAACTAATTTGTAATTACGCACT
The DNA here is from genome assembly GCA_019454045.1 of Zanthoxylum bungeanum. NCBI lineage: Eukaryota > Viridiplantae > Streptophyta > Magnoliopsida > Sapindales > Rutaceae > Zanthoxylum > Zanthoxylum bungeanum. The sequence goes on from SKCR01044181.1 coordinate 187,058, forward strand.
ATAAAATATATTATGGGGTCTTTGTCTAATATATGCATATCACTAAATCATATTTAGTTTCAATCTAATCATAATTAGATCGAATAGGTATATAAAAGCAAGAAGTACTATCATAAATAAATAATATTATGGAAAAAAGAATTGTTCGTATTCATGAATCGGACATAAATACAATCCGAATTGGCACTCTGAGCACCAACCCTAACAATTTCTCCCACTTGCTCTAGTGTCAATCCATGGTATCATATACACATCTAAATGTGTATCATATATGCATGGCCCTCAAGAGCTCACATAACACTCAAGAGGTAGTCAATAACAAGTAAGCCCGCTATAACATATTGAGTTTATCCAACAAACCTAATTGTTTCCCTTAGCCAACATCATTAATATATTATATTTTTAGTAAGTCCTAGACATGCCAAGGATCTCTAAGTTATGATATTGTGTGAATAAAAACAAAGTAAGTTGCGGAAAATTACTTACAATGAATGGATGAGAATTTAAAATTCTTTGATGTTTGTTGAGAGCTCCAAGCTTTCTTTGAGTGAATCCAACCCGAGGGTGGGTTTCCCTATCACCTTGATTTGCTCTTTAAGTGATAGCTTAAGAAAAATTTTGCAACAAAACATTCCCTTGGAGAAAAGAAGTCACGTCAATGAAGAAGGAAGAATAAGAGAAAATGTTGTGAATAGTAATTTATTACACTTCCAAAGTTGACTTAATTAATTTATACAAAGGTTGACTGTTGGTTTTAGTTTGAGTGTTTTATAAGTAAAGCCAAGTCTTACTTGCCAAAAAATCAAATCCATAATTCAAGCCTAACCACTTCCATCACATGTCCAACAAGTTGTTGTAAGTGAAGTGGGTCCCACCACTTTTAAATTCCAAATTTAAGTCGGCTAACTCAACATGCAACTTCGCTCCGGCTCGGGTTCGTTTAATTTCGAACTAAACGAATTTTCCGTTACGATAAAATTAAATCCAATTTAATTAAATAATAATGCCTAGCAAAATTATTACGAAAGTCGCTTACGAATTAATTCCAAATTAAATCGTTTCCCCGAATTAAAATCCAATTTTAATTCCGCATTGAAATCCTATTTCAATCAATATATCCAATATATTATTTAAACAATTAATTCCAAATTAATCGCGTTCTCTATTCTATTTGAATTTTATCCCGGATAAATTCTTACCGTAATTAATCCCAGATTAATTTTCTCTCTCTCGTAATTAATCCCAGATTAATTCTGTTTGAGTCAAATGTCATCGGTGAATCTTTGGGAAGCGACCCAAGAGATCACTGGATATGTTGGCAGTAAATCCGGTTGTCGAACTATCCGACACGTGCGTACCGCGTACCACGTACCACGTTCTCATCGATTTACAAGACATGGTTGGCTTCTAGCAAATCACTGTGCCTACCCAATTCTCCAAAAATATTCAACGAAAAATATATAATCTATATCAGACATATTATACTATGTATTGCGTATTACGATCCATTATCGGATGTAACATGCTAGGCCTAGAGCTGGAATTGTGTCTGCCCCGTACGAAGCATATATCGGATCACTAGCAACTAGTCATTTAATCAGATAATCATGACCTAGTCATACTATCTCGATAGCTGCAGCATTTGAGAGTACTAGTTCTGTATCCCTGCGTGATCATCTTCTCCATATGACTGAAGTGATACTTCCATCTTGACATCACACCCAATACACTACGATTCTCAGTTTTCCCAGAAGTGGCGTACACAAAACCTGTTAAAGCCCCGGACGACAAAACCCAAAACGTATTGATTGTCGCAAGTATTAGCGATGAAAGTCTCAGGTTAAGATCACATACACCTACCCTGATGCGGATTCCCATAGACATATAGTCATACTACCAACGGGATTCCGAAGGGTCTATCCAGAGCGAAGCTGTTGAAAATCCAAAGGCTAACAGAACCTCCTATAACACTTGAATAAGTATCCAATACTTAAATATATGAGAACTATGTCCAGTCTCGATAATACTACGACTAGGGATATTTAATGATTAAACCGTTCGTGGATTAATATTGTCTCATATCTTATTAATCTGGAACTAATCATAAGGACTTTTATAATTTATATATATTCAAGTAATCCAATTACAAAATGATAAAATAACAATTTCCTTTGTCACATAGTTAATTTGTACAAAACCATAATGTCTTTAACAAATAGTGATGCTATGTGTCATAATTGTCCAACAATCTCCCACTTGGCTCATAGCCAATCAATCAAGTATCTAACACCTGAACTATATACGTGTCGCTCAAACTCCTACTGAGAAATAGCTTTCGTCAGTGACCGGCGTAAACACACACGTATAACGCAAGCGTACGTATCGTTCAAGTAGTATAAAAAGTATCGATCCCACGAGGACTTAAAACCTTTTTGTTATCAATTTATTGGGCCAAATGATTACCAGTATCTAACAGGTTGTTTGATTGATTTGAAAAGGTGACGATTCTAAATTTAAAATGAGTAAATGAAAATTGTTTTAAGGTTGATTTTAAGAAAATTCAATATTAAAAACTATCTAGGGTTGTGATTTATTCCAATATTATTTAAAGATGAAGTGGTTATCTTATAATTGGGTAAAATATTGATTTATTAACCTGGAACACTAAATTATGTAAAAGCCTCTTCCGATGGTCAATTACAAATATCCAATTTAACCTAATTGAACCATATGTCTATGTCAACCAAATTATCTGGATTCATTAAGATTAAGTTCCAATTATGGCTACCCCCCCCCGACAGGTATATTCCTATCCTGTAAGGAAATCTATTAAAGGGTATCTATCCTCAAAGAAATCGTGGGTTATTGAGTCTGAGGTTTTAAACATAAAATCCCTATGTCTAGTTCATTTTAAGTTTACCTTATCAATTTTATTAGTGGCCAATTAATAAAAAGCATTAAGATTAAGACTCAATAAATAAATCTTTATATTACCCAAATTATAATTTAACCCTTATAAACTGGTGATATTGGATTTCATCACAACCCTAGATTACTAACTTAGTTATGACACATAGCTAGGGCTATTAAAAACTTAAAAGACATAAAATGAAAATGTTGAAAAGTAATTGCAGTGAATTAAAATGCTGAAAAGTAAATTACAAATGAAATAAAATGCTAAGGCAAAAGGAATTACTTTTACTACTACTAATTTAGATATCTCCCATAAAATAATATATAAACTTGTGATAATATATTTTACCAACCGACCAATCTGGCGGTATCCTGATTAAGTCAATTAAGTCCAACCAGCCATATAGGTGGTAATATTTGTCCATAATCCAGCCATAAAGGCGGTACCAAAATAAATTTACCAACCAACCGACCAATATAGCGGTATTCCTTTATTAATCAGGTTCAAACCAACAGAAAATAAATTTACCAACCGACCAATATAGCGGTATTCCTTGATTAGTCAGGTTTAAACCAGATTAAAATTAAATTACCAACCGACCAATATAGCGGTATTCCTTTATTAATCAGAATTTTAAATAGTAAATATATTATTTTTAAGGGAGATTAATCTAAATAGCAATAGTAAAATAATTACCTTTCACCCTAGCATAGGGAAGTTACCTCCGCATAGTGAATAGTAAAAACTGTAAAATAAGAAAGTAGATTACTATTATTACAAAAAGTAATTAAATTATTACAAAAGTAAAAACTAAAAAATAAAACGAAAATTCTAGAGAGAGAAACTCCCTAATTACATAGAAGGAGTGAGAGAAAGGTGTAATGAAAAACTGAAAATTCGCGGCCTCTATTTATAGCAAAAAAATTCACTGTTTGGTCACTGTGCGCGCGTCGCGACGCTAAGGCGTTGCGCGTCGCGACGCTCATTTGTCGACGTGGCACAATGAGACGGCGACACGTAGCAAGGCGGCTGACTGTACAACTGACACGTGTCAAGGCGGCTAATTCTCAATTATTGTGATGACGTCATGCTGACGTCATGCTGACGCGGAGGCGACGTGGCGATGACGTGGCGCTGACGTGGCGTGGTGGCTGACTGTACAACTGTCGGCACAATGGATGCGACACGTGGCGACACGTGTCAAATTCTGATTGGCTGAGGCTGACGTGGCATGTTGACTCGGTTGACTTGCTGACGTGTCTGATGACGTGGCATGACACGTGGCAATGTTGACTCGTTGACCGATGACATGGCTGATGACGAGGCGACACGTGTCATGTCAGAGTGTCGGCAGCATATGATGTTGACACGTGGCACGGCGTACGTTAGCAGATCGGATGTGATGGTGACACGTGGCACGGCGCATTTTAGCAAAGTCAAACTTTTCAAATTGTTGACCCGTTGACCATGGCGCATTTTAGCAGAACCGGCACGCTGGGCGTCGCGGCGCGCTGTGTTCCAGCGTCGCGACGCGCAAAAGACGAAATATCCCTGTTGACGCATTTTTGTCCGGTTTTGCCCCAAATTGCCTCCAGTGCTGTCCAAACTTTATTTATCTGCAAAATAACAATAAAACACATCAAAACGTTCATAAAACTCAAGAAACTATACAAAATATTAGTTAAATGAGTGGGAAATAGTGATATAAATACCACTCATCACACCCCCAAACCTAACATTTTGCTAGTCCTCGAGCAAAATACAAAATAAAATAACATAATAAAATTTAACTAAGCCACTTTCGTAGGGATCACGGTTACATTTAGCATATGCAACAAGCCTTAAACCCCTAGGTGTCCCTAGTGGACGAGTGTAGTCTCGTGAGGGTTTACAGCAATGATACCCACAACATTTTACAAAAGTAAAAAGGTATTAAAACTAATGCACACAAAAGCAAAAAGACAAGCGAAAAGAGAATAAGAAAGAAAGTGACTAATCAGGTGAAAAATCTACTCCAAGTTACTAGTTGTTTTGTTTCTTTCTAAATTACCGAATAAGTAAATTCTCCGATTTTTTTACCATTCTCCATATACACAGCAAACAAAATATTAATCATTCATTTTTGCCCACAACAGTCATAAGTGCAGTTGATAAGAGAGTAATATTTTTGTCCTAAAGTTCTATCAGATTTCACACCTTTTTTGTAGCAATGGAATAATTTTTCTGATTTTTTCTTTGATTTTTTTTTTTCTATTTTTTTTTATTTATATACAATACCTTCCGTCTATGTAGCGAGCTTTGGGTCGGTGGCTCCCAAACCAGTTGGCTTTAGGGCACCAGGTGTTAAGACCCCCTACGAACTTAATTACTCAGACTTCAGATATATATATTTATTTTTGCAGCATCTTCGATCCATGTAACGAGCTTTGGGCCAATGACTCCCAAACCAGTTGGTTTTAGGGCACTAGGTATTAAAATACCCTTACAGACTTAATAACTCGGATCTCTGACGTTTTTTTTTTTTTTTTTTTTTTTTTTTTTTTTTTTTACTCCATCACTATTTAGAGATGCTTCCTCCAATTAAACTATAGCACGGAATATTACAAACTTTTCAATTTTAGCTCATGTCCGTATGTTTCCATGTAAGTTCATAATACCTGTCAACTGAACATATGAAGATCCATTTTAGTCAGTGTTAAGGAGAATTCACAAATTAAATAATTCAAAATGAAATAAACAAAATTAACTTGTTTCGAATAGGTTTGAGATACGTCTCAGGAGCGGAAATTCCTTACTCTCGGCTATCTCTTATTCCCATTCTTCCATTTTAGTCAAAAAAAACACAAAAAATGCAAAATATTTTTGTAATTTTTGAAAAATTTTCAATTTTTTTGTATTTTTCGAAAAAATTTAGGACTAAAAAATAAAAACAACATACAACTAAAAACAAGATATTAATCAACTAATTCCCTCCCCCAAACCTAAATGAGACATTGTCCCCAATGTCTTAACAGTAGAAGAAGAGTTTAGACGATAATACCTGGTTAACTGAAATTCTACAGGAAATTAAAGGTTAAGATCCAGATTAACCCGACGTCTCTTACCCACGATCGTCCCCAGACCAATTTATTTTTGAAATGATAGGGTCAATTTGTGGTTCATAGGCTATGAGTTGGTCAATTAGATCTGGAGCAAGTCTGGCAGTGAAGAGGAGTTCTTTCATAGGTTTTGAAATGAATCCATTTCTCCGGGCATCATCAAGAAACACACAAAGAAAATCATAAAATCCATCAACGTTAAGCAGTCCAATTGGTTTCTGGTGTATGTTCAGGTTCGCCCAAGATAGTACAATAAAAATTTCCTCCAATGTACCCAAGCCACCTGGCAAAGCAATAAAAGCATCAGCACGGTTAATCATTTCTACCAGACGTTCAGACATACCTGGCACGATCAGTTCCTCTCCGTTAGTTGGTTCAATAAGATTTGCCTCAGCTAAGGGTTTTGGGACGATTCCCAAAACATGACTGCCTCCATCCTGTACGGTCTTTGAAACGATCCCCATTAATCCAAGATTTCCTCCGCCATATATTAAGTGCATATTCCTTGCAGCTAATACTCGACCCAACTCCTGTGCCGCTTCTATGTATTGTGGTTTAGTACCAACACTACTACCGCAAAACACACAAATGTTTTCAACTCGTCTTCTTGAGGTGGCTTCCATTTTTCTATGTATTTTTTTTTCTCAACTCTGGATGACTTCAAAGGTACAATGATGAGTTAAATTTATAATACCTGAAAATGGGTTAGTAAAAATAGCACAAGTATCTTCCAAAAGACGATTAACAATAGTAAAAAAGATCGTGATAGTCAAAGAATCTGGATCCT